>JAQIXS010003259.1:0-18782 GCA_034700785.1 Rossiulus vilnensis
GAATGAACTTTTCCAATACTTATAGGGTGTCAAACCACAACGTACCAAGTGTCAAGAACTGAACTGCCGTAATAATAAGCTAAAAAATACTTTTTTTGAAAGGAGGCGGACGGATGGTGAGGAGGGGGGGGGGAAGCAGGAGGAGGACATTATGGTTTGACACCCTTCACTTGTAAATGATCTCCATATTTTGCAGAAAGTATTTCTATAGTATTGAACAAGAATTTTTCCGTTGCGTACTAACAGCTCAAGTTTTACATTTAAAAACAATTTATAAGTGGAGTAATCAAAAATATATACAGTATGAGACCCTAATCGTCTTTTACATGATAAACGTGTTCGTATTATGCATAGACAGGAATTTATAGCACAAACGCAAGCGCTTAATTGACAATTTCAATCGATAAATGCGGGTATGATCGCCACATATACTGCAAAAAAACGAACCGGCAATGCATAAGCTATACTTTTTTTTAATAATATGAGAAGAGTGGTTCCATTAAATAATTATATCATGCACACCAAACAGTTCGCTGCTAAATAAATCATGGCCATGTCTGACAAGCTGATCTCGGCTTAGCCGAAACTATTTATTCATTTTCTAAAAAAAGTATCCTGCCTCATAGCTAAATGTGGTAGAATGTTTAGCTTGGAGGACTTTTTTGAATATTTTTGAAGTAAAATTATAAATTTACTATGGCCCCATTTTGACATTGTTCAAATTATACCCAAATTAGCGGCTAGGACGCACAAGATGGTGCAAATTATATGCTTATCTACGCTGATCAGCTGGTGTAATTGAATACCATCGTGCTTACCTTAAATGGATTCTAGACTTGTTGCAATCCAAATATGATTTCATAATTCAAATTTCTCAAAAAAACTAAGCAGTATTTTTATCCGATGTAAATTAAATCACTGGTGGTATCCCAAATGCGCACTATTCTTTGTATTGCTCCAGTAAAGAGAAATCCGTTTTATTGCAATTAAACAAAATATCAATTTCAGGGCAGCATACATTGCGATTGAATAATGAGGCAATTGGAAACAAATAAAAGCATCTTTCGATTGGTATAAATTGCCCCTAAGTTTTGCAAATTGATATTTGTACGTGCGTACATACATGTACGGTAAATAATATGCAATATCGACTATCAAATATAGTTAAAATCAGTGTTGTTTTTAGACAATTTTAAATATCTTAATTCAACGTGGTGACAATTCCTTTAGCAATCAGTACTGATTGTACTGTTCTAGTGCACAAAATACTAAATAATAAGTAAATATTTCATTCGTGTACATGTATATTGTTCAAAAGTAATATTGTCGTGCAGTACACTAGAAAATATTGAACATTTAAGATTATTATATGTTAAGTAAGTAATATTTTATAACTTAATTTTCATGACTATTTATGGAGTAAAAAAACTTGTCTCACAACAGGTAAATTCTTTAACAAAATTGGTGTATGTTGTGGCAGTAGTCTTGTTAAATTCCAATTATTTTATGCTTCGTCAAACATATTGGGAAGAAAATAACATAATTGGTTATAAATATTACAGAATACAACCTTAATTATGTTTGAAAAATTATGTGCACATTGAAGGAAGTGAACATACTGCAATTCTTCTGTTTCAGTTTGTTTAGAACAGCTTTAGAATTCAGTTCACGCTACCCCTCGAAATGTATGAACCTTACTTGGGTTACCCTAGCCTAAAAATGCCTTCATTTTGTTGTCAATTAGAGTAAATGCCATTAATTTTTACTTCAAGTTATTAAATAATGAACAACGAAAGCAATTCATCGGCAAGGAAAAATGCGCAGTTGCGGATTTCGGCCGTTAGATGGCGCTGGGGCGGCGTACGCGAGAAGACTAGTTTCAATATGGCGACAGGAGTCGGGGTGTTGTTGCACGAACTGTATAAAATCGCGTTATTTGGGTAGTAAAATGTGGCTTTGGATGGATGTTCGTGTATGTCAGTGGTTCCATAGTATTAGGATAACCAGCCCATAAAGAAATTCAAGCAGGGTAAGTTCAATTTACGTCATAAAGCGGCATCTGTTCGGTGCTGCGCGAGCGAGAGGGGGGCCTATGGGTTATCAAGCATACGTGGAAATACCTCTTTTATCGCTGGCCTACATTTGTCCTGAACAACTTTTCAAATTTCGCTCAACAAAAAAATCCTGTTAAGTGAGTTATTGCAAAGCGAGATCGTGCCGTAACAATGTTTTTCAACCCAGCGCAGGTGGAGCAATTTTCGGGCGAGCCACGAAAGACCGGCGAATATCTGGAGTTCGTAAAGTTGAATCGTAGTGCGCATGGAACGTGTTGGGTGACAGGAGAAAGAAGGTGGTCTTGGAAGTCCTTCAAAGTAACAGAATCTTTTAAGTGCCCCTGAAGTCGTATTTCAAAGTGTGACAGGACGAATGACCGATCTCATTGTTTCAAAGTGGTTCTTGCAGAAGGAAAATCGCTTGGTTTGGGAGGTGGTGGTGGTGGTAGCGCTTATTTGTAACGTGTGCTTTGACGCATGCTGCTTGGCATTTCATATAATGTACGCTATTTATAGTAATTGTCTCTCTGTAATATTGCTATGCAAAATTAAAGAAATCATGAGTGTTATTGCATGTCTTCTTATGTTTGATGAAATAAACTGGTTGGTTCGTTAGTTTTTTTTTTTTTTGCAAGTACGGATCGATTTCTGGGCCCCCCGTTTTTACTGGATTACCTTAATTGCTTGAAAAGCACAAATCCCACTTGCGGTGCACTTTAAAAAATTGCAGTGATTGAAAAAGAGTCGTAGCTTATTCCCTCAGTGGTTGTAGACCTATAATGTAGGCCACAATTTGTTTCTGAAATCAGCGTAAATTATAAGCAAGCAATGGAAGAAATATTTGGTTAAAACATGTTAACACATGTTCTCAATAGATTTGATCTGGGACATTTCTTTAAAATTTGACAGCGCAGTTTTTATGTTATTCTGATATCGAAACCCTGTCTAGTGATGTTACGAAGGCTGTGCAACCTGTCATTAGCAGCTCTCTTTAAAACTTGTGTAAGTCAATTCTTGCCTGTTATTATTATATGCTGTTTATTGGTAAATTGTTTGTCATTTCGTATAAATAAAGTGATTAGCTAATGGATTTCTGTTTACGGTACTCGTTTTGCTTTGCACTTGTTTGTTCCACATCGCAACGGTAATAATATATGTGTGCGGCGTAAAACTAAGCGTGTAAACAATTGTTTCCTAAAATAGATGAATTGACCTAACAAAAATGGTACTACAAAAACAAACTAAAATGATAACTACGTGTAGTACTTTAAGCTCTAGCCTAACTGGTATTTGAATGAGAAATATAGTAGGACCTGTGGTGGCACCCCTTTCTACTCACGTCTCTAGGATATTTTTGCATGTTATATTATTTATGACTGTGACCTTGTACAATTAACTTGAGCATTAACTACCGTGTATTGCTTACATGTTATAATTTCGGATAACCATTACAACATCCCATATAGTTAAATCGTCCTTTAGTTAATGTATTGGAAATTAACTAAGCCTACAGTGTACACGTGGCAGATAATGTACTTTACAATGTAATTATGCACCAAATTTTAGACCTTATAGTGCTTAACATTAGTCCGTATAATTACAAATCTCGAAGTCATTCAAACATTTCCATTACATTTCCAAACATTGCGCTTAAAAAAGTCGGATTTAAATGTGTTCCTAATGGAATTTTCGTGTAAGTATTAACCGGCCCAAATACATTAATGCATCATTAACATGCATACACGGTGTTACGATTACGCTAGTAAAGCTGAGTGAGCTATTTATCCTTAAAAACCTGTTGTATGTAACCCCTTTTCTAAATTAGCGCAAGCAGCAAATTATACTGCGCGTCGCTAGCACGTAATATATTATGTATAACTATTGGGAATTGCTATTAAAAATCGAACTTAATGTGCTTAAATCTGGGTAATAAAGCTCACTTGATACCCCTAAGTAAACAACTTCAAGCAATCTTGACATAAACACTATTGATATTTTAATATATAATAAGCGCCAATTCCTCATTACCCATCAAAGTCTAAGCATATAGAAAATTATTCCTGTCATAGGCATAGCCTATTAGTTGTATTTTCTTTTAAATATCAATATATTAAGTAAATTTTATTTTGTCTGTTACGACTTTAGTTGTCATAAATTCATATGTATATTATATCGTCCCTCCACTAATTATTCAGAGGCAAACCACACTCGACGTGTCATTGCTTTTTTTATAGATTTTTTTCATTTTAAAATAGCCAAAAGATTACAGTATCACTTGAGGTATAAATATATAATTATTAAATGAGCGTTTTGTGAACTTATATGTAGCCTATTAGCATAGAAACGAAAGTTATACTGCAGAATACTGAAAGACAGTCTAAACGAGTATCAGAAATATGAACAGGTGAAGTGCTTTCATAACCATGAAAAAAACAAAGCGACATTATTTGTTTCCCCACATATGTTCTCACAATTGATATTATATGCTATTCAATATTTATCTCGTCCCTACGTAGTAATTCAATTGTTAATATTAAGATATATGATAGACCCATGTCCCATGCATAAGGGAACAATAAACTTTTATATCCCAATAAATCCCTTGCATCTGGCAGTCTTGTTACGCATTAAAAATGCAATAAATATACAGATATCATGCATATTCAATTACACAACATGGAGTTTTGACAGTGGTGTCTATAGAAAGAATAGATTAAGCAAATGGTTTTTGGGGGGAATGAAAAGAAAAATGCATTTAAGCGTGCTGCAGTTCGTTCATTATTGGATGCAACGATTATATCATGCTGACCATGCGACAATCTAATTACGAAATATAAACATTTTATACGGTAACAAATAACACACATTTAACGTTCATATACCAGTCCATATATAATTAAGCTAACGCACTTTGGTGCAAAATAAAAGGCTGCCATTTTTAATGTCTGTCATAAACCGTTCAAATTACAGGTATTATACCTGAACGTAATGGTAATTTGTCAAGAAAAAAAGGAAACGGCCCGTTATGAACATTTTACGACCTATGGTATACTACGTTTTTCTTACAGGAGGCATCCAGTGTTTACAACATCATGCAAGTAACCTTTGCTGTAACAGTGCTCTAGGGCTTACGAAAACTACATACTAGCATAGCCCATTGAAATACTCTTTAGATTTTGTTATAAAATCCTTTACCTGCATGCATGTACAAATTTTATGTCAGGCCAATTATTTGTGTGTGTGTTCCATTCAGCAGGCAGTTCCTTCAAAAGCTGAGTGGCAGTATTAAGACTATAAGATGTTTCCTCCATTCTTTCACAAGAAAAAAGCAATTACGCCCTTGCATAACGTATCGGCACTCAACATTGCAGCAATAGATCTGCATGTTACATCAACAAAGTAATTACATATACAATAGTAAGCATGTTGATGCACAATCGACAGAGGCACAAATAGAAATCAAACGGCTAAAATCGAATTTGAGAAGAACAATTCGACAAGCATTATCGTGAATTTATAGTTGTAGGCCTACATATAGTTCCAAAATTACACTTAATTCCACTCTCGATATGCATTTTAAAAGATAATTAACACTCATTTGACATTAAAAAAACTAAATTATAGAATATTTCAGAATCTGCAACAATTTTTGTCAGTGTCTGGGCATTTGATGGCCTTCTATAGGGGGCCCTTTTAAGGGCCCCACAAACCACATTGCCCTGAAATTAATATTTTTTTCCATGAAAAAAATGGAATATTGATTTGAATTGGTACATGTATACTGTAATGTCAAACATAAGGCTCTATTTTGTTTAATTTAAGAGTCGCCACGACCATGCCATGTATACAGGTCAGTAAAAGAAAGCAGGTGGCAGAAGATTTTTTTTTGGTTTCTAGAAGGGTAATTTTTTTAGAAGCATAGAACAACGGCCGTGGCCAATATTTGGAGGAAACGTATTAACATTTGTCAGGAACATACTGTACTTTGAAAAACTAAAGTCAGGAGTGCTCACCAAGGTTTCGAACACGGTTTGGAATGCCATGCCAATCACTTCTGATCTGAAAATGGTGTGACTTTTTACAGTTTCCAAGATCAAGAAATAGTCCTGCCATAAAATTATATAGCCTTTTTCGAAGAAAGGCACCTACCAAAAGATCCCAATCTGGACAGCAGTCCCTCCGGAAACCAAAACGAGACCTAAACTACACGTTAATAAACCTCTCTTCGAATGACAAAATTCAGGCTAATTCAGATTATGACCATGCATGACTTAATAAACATCGAAAGTAAGAAAAAAGTACCCAGATTTGCGATGCAAAATAGACATTGATAATTTCTCTCTCACTGCACACGACTAATTCTCCATTTCGGAAATGACTAATTCATGAAGTCTGACGAAATCAAGCGTAATAATCACAGTGGTATGCTACACCCATCGCTGCCATTTCTCCCTCAAAAATGGGCACCTGCGTCTCGACAGTACAGAGGTATTGATTTTTCTCCCAAAAAAACTAATTATACACATCATCCAGGCATGGGCTAGCAAAAATCTATTAAACCACATGTTTGCCTACAAATGTTAGAATTTCAGATAACGTTCTCCCTGCCACAATCATTACGGTGGCTGACACTTAAGCGTCAGCATATAGATATCATAAAGCGCGTAACAAAAACGTTCCATTTTTTAATTTTTTTTTTTTCTTATTTGGTAAAATCGCTTTTACTGCAATGGGCGAAAAGGGAAAATGGCGCTTTTTTCATCGCTGCCAAACGGGCAATAATAATTGCACGAAATGCTTTAAATACTTGGGAGATTCGCGCGTATTTCATGTCCTTTTTTCCCAGATTATACGAGGGTAGACGGCCCTGCAACGATTCGATCTACATCGCAGAAAAAAAACCATTTGGAGCTGGGTAAATTCTAGCGCGGTAGATACGCCGAGCCGACATTAATACACCTTTCGTGTAATGAAATTCCTCATTACCATATTAATAATTTTTGGGTCGGCCTGCCGCCTTATCGTTACTGACGACGGGCAAAACCTTGAATTATTACCGCTATAATTAAAATGGGTGCATGCGTTTATACACGAGAAGTTGGGCGATGTTGTTGGAACAAAATGCATGTATCTGCGATTCAATTGCTGAAATGGCATTATATGTATTGCATATAGTAATGGCTTAGAGCCTGCATCGGCAAATAGTTTTATTGAACGTTGGTCTACAGTATTTCTCTGTAGAACCAAGGCAATTACTAGAAATACCATTGTTAGGATCGTGCACAACTTTTTGTAATGTATTTTTTTTAATGTACATGTACAACATACTGCATACCAACTGTAGTATACGTGCATTATATTTAGCAATGTACATGTAAGTCTTATAAGCACCGTACTGCCTCACATTAGCAAACGGCGTCATATTCAATTCAACGCAGTCCCCTGCTGTCAGCGAAGTATGTCATGTAGTTGGGGGTGTAATCCATCAAGCCTTGTTTTCCTTTTTGTATTACATTATTATTATTTAGCGGTTACCACTGCATTTGGATAATCACCATCATCATTGCCATACATTTTTCAGTGAAACATTTCAAAAATGATATCATAATGTACATATCACATGAGGTCGAATTAATTTAATTATTTATATGCACGTACATTCATATCACTATCCATAGCATTGTGAATTGCTTTTTAATTGAAAAAATACATTTATAGTGCAAAAAGTGACCAAGAAATGACGTTTTTATGGCAGGTAATTATGTTTTATGATATATGGACTTAAATGTCTTAAGAGGATCTTGTTTGTAGAGTTACGTTATTTGTTAACGAAATTACTGAAGTTGTCCATAATTTAAAAAAATGTAAAATATATGGACTGGTGATTTTTCATTGATATATCGATGAAATATGAATTCCAAAACACTTTACATTGAACAGAAACAGTTCATCAATAAGCAGCAAATTCAACTTAAATACTATTCCGATTGCAATTTTGTGATATTTGTTACAAATTTTAAGTTTTAAAGCATTAAAGTAAAAAAGCAATGTAAATTGTGGTTATTCTATCACTGGTATAGAATTGAAAAAGAAAATAATGAAGGCCAACATATATCAGAGAGATAGCTGATAAGTGTATGCTTGCCAATATCAGCGGATACTTTTGGCTCCTTTGTGAAAAGAGACATTCAAGGTTTCATATTTTTGCCAGATTTCTATGATTGTTTCTAGATTATGATCAGAAAAATGAGCTATCAGAATAGGAATCATGAAAAGAAGCCAGTCACAACACAGTCCATTATGAGGAATCCCAACTGTGCTTCACCGAAATTCTGTGATGAAACCGCAGAAATCTGGTTACCATTAAGTTTTTTTTCTCCATCGCACAGATGTAGATAAGAAATTCTTGGTTGTGAATTTTGATAGTCTGTTGCACCAAACGCATTCAGCCCACACTACGTGATATGTGGGTGTTTAAAAATGAGGATTCTTGCGGATTATTAAGTCTTGCGAGGAGGATTTTGCCATGGAGGATGGCTTCAAGCTTGATTTATTGAAATGAATTCTTTGCGCATTGATGCATGGCACTGCTTGTCAGTGCAGTTACTGCACAAGAAGATCCCACAACAACATCTACAGTTTCCAGCTTTTCTTATTGCCGTTTGCTCCGAAACACTTGGAAAATTAGGTCATGGATTTCGCCAGCTCCCCTCCCCTCCCACTCCCCCAACCAAAAAAGTGCCTTACTTACTGCTTACTGTGCAAATGTTCTTCGCTGACATTTAATTCAAATATAGCGTTAACCTCGCAAATGCAAGCAATGAGTCGTTCACAATCCAACAAAGAGAAATCATGAATCTCTTCTGGATTTGCATTTTTCCTCGCAACGCACTTTCGCACTCTTTAAGCTGGCTTTTCGCAAATTGTTGGCAATGTTTGCGATGAATGGATTCGCTGCTAAGAAGCGTGGCGCAATTAAAGCGCCGCTCCGAATTTGCATAATTTTGGGACGTTGTTCGTGGGATAACCATAAATTAGAGACGCTATTATGTACAATAGCAGCATTTCCATTCACTTTAGACTTCATATAATGTCCAGAGTTTTAATGCTGGGAGTTTTCGGTTTAATTGCAACAGTAGGTGCGCTGAAGTATGTAGTGGGGATTCCATCTTAGTTTTACGGAGGTAACCTCATTTCGTAATTATTCTGAATTCTGAATATTTGCGTTTTGATTGATTGTACTCAAACAACGTTCAGTGAGTATGGCCAGGCATAAAACATGAAAACCTTGTGACAACCGTACCTACATATTTTTTTGATCAGATTAATATGATATCTTGTCAGCTGCTTTATTTAGTTTAGCCTTAGAGATTTTGATAAAAAATGTTTAAACTTCAATTGGCTAAACCAATAAAACCATGCTAGATACATGTGCAGCTATAATTTTACGTATTTTTATTCCTTTTCGTATTCAGAGTACTAATATGTGCTTAAATTCTATAGATTTGCTTAAGTTTATCCTTAAAGTGGACTTTGGAAAAAATACTGTCCAAAATCAAACTGCTGAAAATCATATTCAAACGCTCATTATCGCAAACATCAGCCTGATTCAATCTAAAACGGTTGAATAAAAATTACACATGTACACACAATACGGATCAACAGTATCTACAATAATTTTCAACATGCAAATTAAATATAGCAGAATTCGTAAATGGATGCATGGTAGCAATGTAATCAGACTTTAACGCCATACTCATGCCAGACCTGTGCGTAGGATCTGAAAAATAGGATGGCTGATCGAATTTGCAACAATTATTGACAGTTTCTATGGCTCTGAAATGCAACATCGTGATGCACAAATCAAGTAACATTAATAAGCAAAAATACATTTAAATGTGCATGTTAATTTAAATGCCCTGTGTATACATTTCTAGCATCAAGCAAATACTGTCAGTTAGCCAAAGCCCAATTATCATTAGATCTTAAATTCCACTTGTTCAACGTTTAAAGTCTCTCCACGTTTAAAGTAGATATTTTGCAGTGCACGCATGCGCAAAGCCCACCTTCAAACTGAGCAAAGACGAAGATTTGATGATTATCTGCGGATGTTTGCTCTTGGCTCGGTGGTAATGTGGAGAATAACCCAGTTCATACATAGAAACACCCCTACTATTCCGAGCACGTTCTCCAGTGTGACCCATAAGGATGGGGTTTTCCCCTATTTTTACCCCTCTGTCCCGTGTATGGCCAATAGAGCATGTTTGCGTTTATTTCTCCTCCTTTTTCTTTTGCTCAATGGGATCACTGGGTGTATATTCAGCGCTTGTAAAGTTTCATCTTCCAGCGATGGAATCCCTGTTAACTCGCTGTTTTGGGAGACATTGTACATTTATATGGTTAACTCGATACTGGAACAAGCTGCTTGGAGTGAACTAGACGAGCTCCTGGCGTTGCTTTTTGCTCGGAATACAAAAAAGCTGAGCTGAAGGTGATAACCGAATCGGCCCATCCCTGATCTCCGAAAACAAATGAAATTGTTTATTGCATATAAAACCGAATGTTTCACGTCCGACTTGAAAAAGCTTCATTTATGTGCGACCTAAAACGATAGCTTTAAATTTATCCTTTCAACAGTGAATGCAGAAGATGAAAATATTCACAGTGGTGTGGAGGCATTACTTTCTGAAACGTGTACCGTATAAAGCCGAAATATCTGACGCCACAAATATCCACGGCTAGGGGGTCTTATGGAAAGCTCCCTATCGCTTGAGGTTAGGACGTTATGGGTAGTGTTGACACTAAAACGTACCTTTAAAAAGTTTGCAATAAAAATATCAGAGGATGCTATTTAATCGAATACTCCAAGCGTTCAGTATATTTGTGACATTAATACGATGATGTCGCCGCCTAGCGCCACCTTGAGGAAATACGCACTAAGTAGGTGAATTTTCCAAAACGGAAATTAGGCAAATTTAAGTCTGTCGAGAAAAACAGATTGTAAAAAGCTTCATGTACAAGTTCTTGTAACTCCAAAATAAAATAAATTGTATTTGTAATTCGCATTTTTAAGCCTGACCCAAAAAGATGCTCACCATGCACACAAAAATTACTCCCACATTGTTGCTTGAAATACTTGTTATAATTGCTAAATGTAACTAACACCTGTTTAAGGCGGTCGCATAGCCTTTTTAAATTTATTTCATTTTTTTTCTTCTAGTTTTAGAAAATTTTGTGAACAGTTTTTACAGCTTTCCAGTTTGTATTACGTTACTGGCGGTAGAATCTACCGAATCCTCGCTGACATTACGGTACTGAGTTGAGTTGAATTGGAGTTCAAGTGACAAGTTTCTCACAAGCTCAAAGCACAAACTAACTCGTCATGACAAATGTTCCAACTAAGTTATGCCTGCATTTCGTCCGGCTCGACTTTTCAATTGCGCTTTGGGAATTCGCTCGCTGTTGAAAACTGCAAGAATGCCAAGAACAGAAGCTATAAAGAGGATATTTTTGTAACCCGGCCTCTGACCTCTTGATCCCGTGATTTGCATGCCATCATTGTCATGCGATCACCAGCATCCCTTCTTCTTCCTAAAGAGCAAAGACCATCAATAAAACACGTTGCAGCTTCTTTAAAGTCTTTTTTGGAACTTATCTCAATAGTGACCAAGCTAAGCACCCAATCCCTTTCACACGGTCAGTCATTGATCTAAGACAAGGGTGGGCAACCTATTTTTCAAAATAGCCACTAATGTGGCGAATGAGAAGTTAAATTCGCCATATCATGTAATACATTATTTTAATCAAGCACAAGTGGACCTTCAAAAATACAAGACAACTAAATGCAAAATTTGACAGTCCTTTTATCTGACAAGTTGCAGAAACTGGCCGAATATCTGAAATCAATGGACTTCAGTAATTCTTGAACACTGAAAAATGCGAGACGACTAAATGCGCAATTTGACAATTTTACCTCCAAGATTTCTTGAAAATTTCGTGATCACATGCTTCTATGATCTTGATTTTATTTTACTACAGGGGTCTGAATTGATGAGTTCGTCTGCTTTTTTTAGCATTTTACCTGATGCTGGTTCACATCATTTTCGAATCACCCTGTCCCAATGATCCAATTTTTTGAAAGAAAATACTGGAAAAACAGGACACAAATTCAAGTTAGACTTCAACTAATCAAAAGTGAACTACAGTAGGCCTATGAGGAGTCTTAATGCTAAGCAAATAATTGGTAAAGGACCATTTTTAATTTTTGCTTTTATTTAATTGACTCTACTTCCTTTTTCCTTTTTTATTACAACTTTCACAGGAAATAGCTAACATAACACTCGATCTCTTTCACACAGTCAATCATTCATCTTTAATGCTCAGTTTCTGCGACTGACCCTCGCTCCAAGACGTCCGCCATTGCCAAATTACTCGGACATCCCACTATTTTCACTTAGGCATTTGTACGGACATCCACGCCGTCGACTGATTTAATAGGAAATTATATTTTGATAAAACTACCCCAGAATGCGAAATAAGGGGGTGCAAAAATCACGCAGTTGATCGGAATATCTTATGAGCCAGAATGCTTTTTTCTCTCTTTCTTTCTTTGCGCTGACCCAACCGAGCTTGGCAGTTTATATACGGATGGACTTTTTGGATGGATGGCTAGGAATTGCTTTTTTTATTCCTGTGCCTCAACCTATGAGGCGTGCATACAGATAAAAAGCACCCGGTAATTCAATTGGGCCAGTCAGATATGTTGACTGGTGGCGAATTAATACATCAATACAGTGGCTCCTGGCTTGGCTACAATACACTGTATAGCGTATGCGGTATCATAATGCGTTTATCGAGCTTCAGCAACATTTTTCTTCGCCACGCGTAAGCAAATGTTTACCTAAGCAGCGATGGAAATACGAGCTGAATTTGGATGAAATTGATATCTCACTGCATCATTCATTGAATCACAGCGCCTACTGGGATCGACCTTATATTGTATGCGGGTCATATGTCACTGATTGAAATTCAGGTCATTAATGCCCTTGAAAAAATCTTAAATTAGCGTAGGGTCGTTCCTTTTTACGAATGTCTTATCGTTGATCACGTCGAAAATGTACAAAATGCATTTTCAAGAATCAGATTAATATCAATAGTAAGCCAATTTATCTTCATGAAAAACGTACAATGTCATTAAAAACTTGAAGGCATAACACCTTTTTAAGTTCAAATCCTGCAGACATCATTAAAAATAGTTTCTTCTATTGAAAACCGTATAGATGTTGTTTGTGTACCACATGAATGATCGAAGCATTAAATTTGCATTTTCAAATCCTACATACACGTCCATATTTTCGAAGTGTGATCAGGGGTGGATTGAGGTCTTATGGATGAAAAACGATAACCACATTTTATCTGTATGTGTTGCTATGCATAACAAACCACTTTCATTTTGCTCATGCACTACTGCAGAATTTTGGAAACAATAAGGCATTTGGAGAAAAAATTACCAACGGGTTCTGATAATGAAGAAAACTAAGAAAATCATTACACATTTTTACTCATTATACGCTTATCACAATGTTGCACTATATACTTATTGGAAACCAAATGTGTAGTTAAGTTTTATTTACAGTAGTTATTTTTTATTATAAAAATTCAAATTATGTCTCTTATGTGGGAGCTCGTTAAGGCGATGAAGTTTTATCGCTTAATTCTTTCCATGCAAGGCATTGTTGTCTCCAAGTACCACCCAGATAATGTCATTGCACTTTTTACAATGAATGACTAATACTCATGTAACAAAGAACATTCCTACACTGTTGTCTTCCTTCGGTTTCTGTTTACCCAGCATGAGAATTAACACAGCCTTTGCCCTGGCCAGAAACACGAGGCTAGGTTAACATTCATGTGCTGCACTTGTTAAATAGTAAAATAAACGAAAGCGTACGCAATTGCCATATGCGATTTTATGGATTGCGGAGCCTTAAATGGCACGCAAGTAGCACGAGCATAAAATAAAAACAATTTCGCGTAGTAGTTAGCATATATAAAAGAAAATCCAGACCGTTTCATCGTATAATTCGTTTTGGAATGCCATTGCTCACTAAGTTTATAGCGTAATACGGATAAATAAAAGTTAAATGCACCTACATGTATATTATATTAATCAACGTGTCTAAAATTTCCTCATATTGCACTGAAAGATAATAGAATTTACGGCTGTATAACAACGACGTTTAAGACTAAGTGAAGTTTTGGTTTTTTTTGTGGCAAATGCCCCACGTGTTGTTGATGGCGTATTCATAAATAAATGCCTTCAGCAGCCATGCATCTTAACATTTTCTTGTATAACAAAGCATACAAGGAATATGATGGTTTTTAATTGATAAATCCATCGATAATGCCGAAATGTTACACGAATATGACAATAGTGAATGTTTCTTTGCTTTAATCATAAAATTCAACAACCACATTTTATAAAAGATATCTCGCATCCTGGGACCATGTCTGCTTTGACTACATGGATGTAACATTACATGTGCTGGTGAGGTAACCTGCGAACTGCTTGGTCACCATCATGGTCATTATTTCTGGAAATACATGCATTTGCCAAAAAACTCGACTACTGCTTACCATATCGATGACGTAAAAGAAAATAACACAGTACTTGGGGAAATTCCCAGCGAAGTCGGGCAATTGAGCCAATTGGGAAGCGTGGCAATGTCTTAATTCAACGAAAAACATACAGCATGTGGCTTAAATCAACCTGTGAAAATGGCATTAAACGGATTCTTGTAGAGGGGATTCAGCTAAGCGCAAAATTCATTACAGCAATTAACAAGATTAAATTCGCTTTTAATCCTCTTGTCTAAAAGTGGTTCCGCAAGTGCTACTCACGTAAATTATGAACATTTTCAAATAAATCACTCGTTTTCGCAGTGCCCAAGTAGCATAATTATACGCTGACAGGATTTTGTTGTTTAGCGTTGAACGAGCGCCAAGTCTGAACACCTATATTAATACCAGCTGTGAATTATGGTTTCTTATATAATTTCATAACTCTTGAGCGGAAACTGTTACTTGCTGTCGTAATACGAGAAAGGCAACGCTTTATTTCGCACTTATGCTGCATGTTCGCAAGTATTATGAATGACTTTTTGCGCAGTTTTGTTTAATTCGTGCACCATGCCTAAACCCATGCAGTGATTACCATTTCGAGCCAAAATATGAGAATTTCTTCGGAACTAAGAAGCAGGGCAAACAGATTATTGCTGTTAGCTAATGAAATTTGCTCAGCGAAGACTATTTATGGCTCCATCTGCACTAACAACCAAGCAGAATCTCATTAAAAATATACAAATACCTAAATATCTGCATCTTTGCGCATGTTAAAGCTTCGGTAAGGGACCTGAAATCTTTGGTAGTTGTTTGATTTAATCAAAAGGTTTTCGTTTCATATACATGTACATTGTAAGCTTTAGGGTAGAATACCTTCACCCAATTGAACTAACTGAATATAAAATCGACAGTGGCAAAATGTATTAGCAAAACAAATGTATTCAATACTCTGCTTATTCGTGCAAACGTTTGCATAGGACGATTTCATTACTGAATTTGTTCATTGCGAATCATGATCATTATGTGAATTTATTTGCCATCTAGTTGTTTTGCCTATAAAATTTCGCCCAAGACGTCATATTACAAGGCTTTCACTACTTTTAATGCATGTATATACTGTTGTCTTGCCTATTAAAGTTTCAGTTGTAATCATGGAGAGGACGAAGCCCTAAAGCATGGCATCTAAAGCAGTTTGGTTATGTAAGCTCACTGACAAATAAATAGCTTTCCAAAGGCTTAAAAATTTTGAAGTTATGCATGTACTTAAGATATGGCGTTTTATCATTATTATAAACAAAGTTATCAGCACTAGACGTTTTTAACATTTGCAATTTAAAATTTTGTATTGTCAGGTGCAAGTTTTTAGACAACAAATTAATAGAAAAAATTAAAACTAGATGGAAACGGTGAATAGTATAAACAAACGTACGCTTTTCCAAATTTTCAACATTCTGCGAATGTTTATTTAATGGATTTTCAAGGATCTTAATGACTTACATATCATTAATTGAGTTTCTGATAATTTCATAACGTTATTGACCTGAGAAGTAACTCTACAAAGGGTCGTGCCTATAGTGGTATTTAAAGGTGCACCATTATTCACCCATTTTTATCTGCTATCGACTAAACAATTTGGGATATTGCAATCGACCGGTATCATGTCTCCCGATATAGGTTACATTCGCGGGGAATGCATTGTTTTTATTTTTTTATTTTTAACCACTTGGGGAAAAGTACAGATGAACTGCTTTAAAATTATCATGTACTACACAACAACTCTATTGCAGGTAAAAGTGTTGAAACAATATACATGTACATCTGAAAATCGCCCAGAATGTTATTTTGTAATCACTTTTAGGGAAAAAAATATCGTCCAATAAGCAGCATTTTTAGCACTTATTAGAACTTAGGCTCTAGTTAAAATAGCACACAGGTTCGTGAAGAATCCGCCTGAAACCGACGTCGACTTTTGATCTATAATAACGCCACACTAGGACGATAGGATCGATATCTAGGAAACTGTGACATCAGGCCGTAGCAGAAACCATCATAATAATAATTAGAGCCTCCACGGAGCCTATTGTGTGAGACATCAATTATGGCATGGCAATTTCGGTAAATGTGTTGAAAAATGCATAAAATGACGGTTGCATATTACAATTTTCTTTCCCATTTTACCACAGCCCGAGGCGTGCGAGCTTGCGTGCAATTCTTTGGGAAACCTAAGTTTTACGCGAAAGGATTCTTTTGTGCTCTTACAACGACGAAAATGACAAAAGAATTTTATTTGCTGAGGGTGCTTTTGAGATATTAATTAATATGCCAATTTGACATTAGATACGTTCACCACTACGTACATGTAAATGCAAGGCATTTTTAAATTACGAATTAGTAATATCGAAACTACGCGAGACCGAACATAAATATACATGCGAATAAGTACAATGCATGCAAAAATACTCCTATTTCTGTTAATCCCAAAGGGTAGAGGAGGAAAATGCATAATGTAGTGACAAGTACCATTCCCTTAGGGCCGTCCATAAAGGACTCCTTGTTTGAAGTGAGGGGACGGGAGGCATGGGCGTCCCTCAATCGCTCCACAATATGTACTTTTTATGTAAATTTACAGCAATTTTCTTTTGGGGTGTGGTGAAACCTGCCAATAACTACCATTATCATACTAAATAATATGTAAAATTGGCATCTTTTTGGGTCATTTTTGTGTGTGAATGGACGTCATCCTGTTCCGTATAGAAAGGTAGTTTGGGGGGAGGGAAGGGGAGCACGATATTGAGCTAGAAAAAGGGAATAGGGCTGAAAAAGAGAACTTTTTCAAGAACCTAGCTTATAATCCTCATAATACAATATAGAATAAACTAGGTGGTTAGAATTTCTGATGGATTTAACCTTCAGCTTTAGATGATCAGCCGCTGAAGTGATGTGAATTATTCTGACATTATATAGGCCTAGATCAATTCAAAACATTTCTTCAGCTGACTTAGATTAAGAAATGATGTTATTTTCTTGCAGTTGGTGATCTCCTTATAAATCTTAAAATTTATGCCCTTTAGATCGGCTACTTGAGCACACTATCAATACATAACTGTACATATTCAGTGTACGCTGTAGTGGTTCTAAGTTACAGTTTATGTTTGCATTGCGGATTTATTGATCCGATCCCGGCGAATCCATTAGATAAAAAACCTTCCATCGTGTTCTTAAAATCTCAGAGCTCGACAATGATTGCTCTTGCCATGGCCTATACAAATATGTTCAATATTGTTGACATTGACATCAAGATTATGTATCGAGTTTACATGACCTGCATGTACAAAACTTTCATAAATTCGTTAGTTGTTCAAGTATTGACAAAGCAGACCTAGGCATGCACTCTGAGCTAATTGGATATAGAAAATTAACTGCATGTCAGCTTATTGAAGTACTTATTGGGCTATTGAGGTAATCCATGTTACGTTTCATAGTTTGTTGACCTACAATAATGCAGTTGACCCGGATCCGACATTATCGACGAATCATGAACCAATACAGTACATGTAATTGATATATCAAAAGCTCCAGCAGGTTTACTAGTCTCGAAAATTCCCATTAAATAGGCCTATCAAGACGAAAATTCTGGACATATTTATTGATATGTGAAACAGATATGTGAAACCATGCGCATATCTGACATTTATATTTGAGTTGCTAAGAAATAAGCGTAATGTAAAATTGTACGTTAAGTCTACGTTTACTAGAGATAGATTATTAGCATGGTTTTCCCCCTGATTTCATATATATATACAGCATGCTGGTATGTGACGCTATATGAAAAAGGATTAGATCAAGTCGTAATAAATTCGTCAAACTGACGAAAAATTTAAAAAACCTAATTATTGTTCTATGATAATAAGTTAATTTATTATAAAAATTGGTACATTGGTATTTTTACTTAGATTCGGCATTAAAACCATTTGCAGGGCTCAAAGTTGTCCTTATTTTCCTGATTTTCCTGGTTTTTTAAAATTTCACATGAAAAGTCCTTATATTTCGTCATCTCACCTGATTTTCCTTATTTTGGCTAAATTTCACTTTACGTCCTTATTGAGA
>JAQIXS010003260.1:0-18777 GCA_034700785.1 Rossiulus vilnensis
ATTATAAGGCCGATATGTGTAGAGAGGCTCCATTGTGTTCATTGTTAGGGTTTGGCAGTTTTTGATGTCATAGTGAATTCATAGTTGTTGTTGTCATTGGGCAGTTCGTCTTTTTGTATTGGTCATCATTCGAGCGAATAAAACAATTTGTAGGCCTAGTTTTTTGTCCCAAATGATGGATCCACCCTCAACTCGAAAAACCAACCCAAATTCATGGTTGGAAAATCAAGGTGAACACCGTCTGACTCATTTTAATAATAATAATAATGAACTTGTTGGCGCTCTCCCTCTATCTTATCCCACAGTTATTAGGCAGCAAAGTAGACTAATAAAATTTTGCCAAAAAAAAATTATAATATTAAGTATCCGTTGCAACCCTGATCTAACAGGTGTCTTGACTTTGACCTCCCTCCCTCCTTTTAACGATAACAGGTGATGTGTAATTGAGAATGAAAATTCGTCATCTTAAAATTAACTGCCAACCTCTTCAGATTAGTTTAAAATTAAAATCATGTCGCTAGTAGATAAAAATTCGTCGTTATTAATTTTTATAACACCCTCTGACATTTTCAAATCAACTCCTATAAAAAATAAAAACAATGATTGCGGAGGATTAGGCCAGCATATCAAGGTTTGTGTGGAAGGAGGTTGCGTGAGAAAGTTTTGAACTGTTTAAATTTTATTTCCATTTCAAATCGAAATTTAGACAGATTAATTCCAAGATGGCGCCTGCCTTGTGGGTAAAATTGATTAGTGGATTATTATCGATATATTGTGTTGAATCGATCGAAGAAATTAATGTTTAATGTATAAAAAATAGATAAAAATTGGTTATATGTCAATTGAAAGTTGAACTTAATATACGAGGGTATATAAAATTCATGGTAACACAGGGTGTTTATAGGGTTTACAGTGTGTCCCAAATATCGAGAACCAATTGATACACACTTAAATATTTGAAAATACAACTGTTATAACAGTTTGTAACATGATAGTTTTACAATTGGTTTTCATACATTTTGGAACATCATCAATGTGGCGTATCACGTTTGAATTGTTACATGCATGTTGCCCATAAATAATTCTCCCCATAAAAAACGAATTAAGGCATGATTTATAACGGGGCGAATAATTTATGGACAACCTGCATTTAATAGGAAAATGCTTCAGTGTACCAATAAAGTACTAAAGTGTCATTTTAAATGGGCTACTTCCGGGGTGCGAGTGTTGATTATCATATAATCAATCCAGTTTTGACATATTCTATTTAAAAGGCTTTTTAAATTTGTTTATTTGATTACACTTATTAATGGGTGTGGCTTGCGTTTTCTTACCGGAAGTAGACAGGATCCGCTTTTACTAGACAGGAATTTATGGGCGGCCTTCATCGGCCATCTTGTTTTTGGACTTCATTCCGAAAATATAATTATTATTTTTTTGTAATTTTCAGCCAGTACGTCATCGTTATCGGAAAGATCAGCAAGTCCTGAGGACAATTTCGTAATTTCCGAAAGATTAGGATCCGAAAGCTCATTTCAATGGTAAGACAATCGTTTCTTAAGTAATTATAACATTTCCGGATATCGTTTTCACCTCCTGTCCACGCCTAATTTAATCGCTTCTCACGTCAATTATCTCGTTTATTGGCCCGTTAAATTAATTTTAAGAATATATAATGTCCTCTGAAGCACTCGTCAAACGACCTCTGCTGTCGTTATGCAAAGCGCGATGTAGGGGGCGCCACTGGCTCATGGAGCGCCGTAGCTTTCAATAAGATGACATTGGCAAAAACTAGAAAATGGTTGTAATTTGCATAAAAAAGGTGCACCTGAATTGTACCTACACTACTTAAGGAAACGCATTACAGACTCCATCTTGAAAATGAAAATTTCCAAAATCTTCCACACAAAAAAATAACAGGGATCCCACTGACTCCAGCTCAGTGGGGAAAGTCAGGGAAATTTTCATTTGATAAAATGCCTGTCTTAATTTATCATAATCTCACAAGATTATTTATTATACTGCACAAAAGAGAGCGTATCTTGTCACACGTATGCATTGATAGGAAATTCCCCTATTTTCCGCATAACACTTTCAACTTTTAAAATAATAAATGAAAATAAAATTGGCAAATTTTGTTTCCAATTATATTCTATAAAGTCAGGGGGATTTTTTCCCCCCTAATAATCTGAAAAGGTCAGGGAAGTGCGAACCCTGAATGAGAATTTAGAAAATAAATCCTTAGCACTCAAATATAAATGCAAATTTAGGTCTGTCATGTCAACATGTTGTTGTTGTTATTGTTTTTGTAAATTCTTGATTTTCATACATATCCGAAAACCCCTTACCTCAACCAAGTTCTTGCAAATTATGCGGAAGAAAGTATCCCCAATTATTGATTTGGTAAGGTAATGTTTGATAGGTAAAACCTTTTCTTATACAGGGTGTTTCAAAGTGCTAGTTTTTTGCATCTTTCTGCAATACTTCCTTCAATTTCACCATTTTAGGTGTGGTATCACCTGTTAGGAATTTTCAATTTGACTCGAATTCATTGGACCTGAGGCTAAAATCGAGCTCATCCGTATCCGTTTCTCTTGGGGTTTTGGTTAGGGTGCGCCCCCCTCGCAGGTCGAGGGCTCAGGTGGCATCACGGTGGCGGCCATATTGGATTCGATGGTTTAAACCTTGGTTTGTTCGGTCGAAGGCTACACCCATAGGCGTCGAAAAAAGGGTTAACTCTGGTTCCGCTTTCGTGGTTCTGCCTTTTTCCCAAGGATGTTCGCATCTTTTGTTTTGCCTGAGGAACACGATTAGGCCTACATCGGAGTTTTGCCAAAAAATTAAAATTACAAAAAAAAACTACTTCGAAAATATTGTTGACAAGGTTTTTCTCGGTGTTTCGATATCAGACATTGATTCATAAGGGGCTGTCCACGAAACACCCCTACCCCTTCAACCTTCGTCTAATCCTCTATATTGTATATTGCCGAAATTGGACCATCGTCACCCTTGTTCCCTTATAACCAAGGTTGGTAGATGTAAATTTTCCAAACGACGTCATTTTAGTTATGATTAAGAACCAAAAAATATGATGTCATAAGGTCAACTAATACCGGAATCCCATTGACCTTGAAAACCTGAAATTGTCAGGGAAGTAGGAACAACCTGGAAAAGGCAGGGAAATTTTCATCAGATGAAATGCCAGCCTTAATTTGCCATAATCTTAAATGATTGTTCATGATAATGCTCAGGAGAGGGCGTATCTTGTCACACTTATGCAATAATATAGAAATAACATGGTACATTTGTGAGATTTAGGGAAATTTTTACACAAACCTGGTAAAATCAGGGAAGTTGAGAATATTAGTGGAAACTCTGATGCCGTCAAATTTCAATCTTAAACTAATTTCTTAAATACGCGTAGCATGATATTAAAATTTAAGGAACTGACTTCTTTTTAGGATATTTAAGCGTTGTCCCATTAATGAATGAAGTTATTTTTAAATGACGTCATTTGAAGACGTCCTTGGCAACACATCGTCCTGTCATGGCCGATGTATGACGTCATTGTTCTTTCGCAAAAATGTCCTAAAATGCCCTCATATTTACTCATTATTTAGTGGGTTAGCGTTCGTTATAGATAGTCACCGCTGCAATCAAGAGCATAATGATGAATGTGACGTCATATGTCACTGATAGTGACGCCATGGTCACATCTTCGGCCGCCTTAAACGTACTTCTGAGACACCCTGTAGTGTGCGAGCGCTCGTTTTGATTCTCAATTTGTTCGCAAATTATTAACGTAGGTTTTACACACACATTTATTTTATGGTTCATGGGTTGTGGTCCCACTATGCGGACGTCACTGTGAATTTTGTAATTAAAAACGTTTTCGATATGCGCGGAGTGAGAGAGAGGACCACACCCAACAATCGAAATCGTTGCCAAAACACAATTTTTTTTATATTTAAAGTGCTTAGCAATTAGTGTTTTAATTGACCTCCAGCCGAGCTCCACTCTTGCAAATTATTAATCCTCTGGAGGCTGCCATGAAATAGAGAAATTGTTCAGTACTTGGACGATTCGTTCATAGATGGCGCTGATCGTTGCGAGGGAGTGTTGACGTAAAATATATTTTTTTGTAATAAAACTTCAAATGTTTAGGCATGGTTCTGGAACCAATGAATGCGTACCTGTAAATGACATGAAATTGGGGTTTAATTTTAGTTGAAACCACCGAAAGTATTGTTGATTAATACAGGGTGTCCAGAAAACCAGAAAGTATAAATTCGTTTACCAATACCACGTTTTAAGGGTGTCCACGTAACCATGTGAGATGTGAAAGCTACAGTAGCCTCTCGAGAGTTGAAATTCGTGAGTGGACACTTTAATTGCCAGTGAATGGCATAAAGAGTAAAGCCAACGATACACTTGACAGTTCGGAGCTCTCAAGTGGACGTACAGTGAAACCTGACTATAGTGATCATCCAAGAGACCGGACAAAATCGGTCACTTTAGTAAGGTGGTCAATGTATCTAAAAAAATTTACAAAATAAGTTATTTTCTTCAATTTTTACATCTAAAATAAAGTTAATTATCATCACTTTCATTTCAAAAGTACACGTACGTATGTTTATGAAGTGTTTATTTAGGATTTTAATATGATTTCAGATTACGTTCTCTTAATACGAGTGTGAAATTTGATTATGCTAATGCCATACTAAAATAACAAGTACATAAAATTAACATTTACAATAATTTTTGATATTGCAGCTTTAAAAATGGTTGCCGTAAATTTTAATCAGTAAAAAAACACCAATAATATGATCAGTATTAAATTTACTACAATTTTATTTGAAATCACAGTAGATGTATAGAACTTACATTGTGAAGATAGTTCTCAAAATTGTCAATAATAGTGGTAATAAATGCAACTTCGGTTTTATGTAAATAACGTAATTACTGTTTTTGTGGAATTCATTTCGACCACTCAGGGTCTTACTTAATTCTACAGGTGTTCAGAATTTCTTCACGACACGTAATAATTACAGGGTTTTCTTGATTACATTCCAAAATGGCACCACATCCGGTTTGTGTAAACAGGCGTGGGAACTGGGAAATGTTACACAATCGCAAATTGCTGTTTTGTTTTGTTTCTCCAGCAGGTAATGTAAACACGTTAATTTTACCTGGAAATTCTCGAAGTGTTTTTGTGGGAAATCTTAAAGAATTAAAAGAGGGTTAAGGGGGCCAGGCCACTCCCTGTTTTTTTATTATCCATCGATGACGTTTAAAAACAATCACAAAATATATGCATGTACACTGTATGTACAACATTTTCATTAAAAACATGTCACTAATTGATGTAGGTCTAAGCATCGATTTAAAATGAATTTAAATGTTTCAAAATATATAAAAGAAATATAAAACAATGATCATAAATTAAAAATTTCTGAATTGATTAAATATATATGTATAAATATTATCATACAAAAAATTTCAATAATTGATGAAGTTGTATAAATTTCACGCATACAGGGTGTCTAAAAATCCATTAAAATGCATTTAAAAAAAGATGGTAATATTAACAAACTATCATAAAAACAATGGCACTTAATTTATGCATTTGTGGAAATCCCACTCGTGCAAGGTGTCTAAAATCGATTAAAATAAATGAAAATTTTAAAAAAAATCTATAAAAAGATCACGCAAAAATGTCAGTTACTGATGCAGTTATGAAAATTTCATTCGTACAGGGTGTCTAAATCGATCATAATGCAGTAAAAATATATATATTTTTTTAAATGTATGTAAATTCATCATAAAAAAAGGTCACTAATTAATGAAATTGTTGAAAATTTCACTCGTACAGGGTTCCTGAAAATCGATCGAAAAATGCATTGAAAGATTTTAGAAAATCTCAATATATTATTTATTTGAAAAAAAAAAAAAATACCATGCAAAAAATATCACCATTTGTTGCAATTGTGGAAACCTCACTCGTACAGGGTGTCTAAAAATCGTCAAAATTATCGATTATACATGCGTTAAAAATAACGCTGTAAATAAAAAAATTCAAATACACAAAATATTACTAATGCACAGCTACTTCAGTTGTGGAAACCACTCGTACAGGGTGTCTACCAACTTTCCAAAACATGTTCTGCTATTAGATAGTATAGTTACATTACCCCTGTACGGCAAAATTTAATATACATGTACATATAAATATATTTTTATTATTAACAAATGGTCATTTTAAAAACAAAACTATTCGAGGACGTTGTTGTACATCCAAACGATTTCAAGGTCCGAGCGGTCATAATGCGTGTGACGTCACTCGCTGACCGTGATCAGTGGACGAGTGCTCTGAGCTCGACCACGCCCATAACCCATTCCATTCCAATTCCACCCTAAAAGAGGTGCAAAATCACGGTTAATTAGCCCACTTAATATGCACGCCATGGACATAGAGAGAGAGAGAAACCCAATTAAGTCACTTAGCGAAATAGTCGAAATTAACCACACCTGGACATAAAAATTCATCCAGGGGCGGGTCAGCAAATAAGAGCCCAAGGTGGCGCTGCTGTTCCACACCGGAAATAAACGCTATAACGGGATAAGGACGTAAAACGGCATCGTTTTAATTGCGACGTGATTAAACCTTGTTTGTTTTGGCTGGGTATCATTTTTGTTTTTCCTTCCTTAATGAGCTTCGTCCATTTTTATTTCCACCTTAATGGCCACTCCATTGGGTCATTTCCACTGTCCACATGGAAGGCTTATCTCCTATAAATAAACAAGCAATGACGTCATCATCGGTCTCTGGTCCTTGGTGCAAAGGTCTCTGCATGGTCATTATACTGAAATCACTAATGATGATATTTTTTTTTGGACAACTGGTGTCTATCTCAAGGCTGGTTACAACAAGTTGGAAAATGTTGTTTTATGTAATGAAAGTTGGTTTTATTTGTGGAAAAAAAAGGTGTTAACCAAATGATGTAATTAATGATCTTTAAGTTGTCACGTAATGCTAGAATGTGCTTCTGTGAATTTAAATTACTTAATCTTTATTTGCTTTTTTTGCGATCTGCTGTTGCCGTTTGCAATAAATTATTCCATAATTGCAAAATTCTCAAATTAAACTGTTTAAAAAATGCGGAAAACCGCCTTAAATAATGGTTCCCCGCCCAGAGTTCATAAATGTAGGGTTCGTGCGCTCGTGGAAAGTCAGGGGAAGTTTGGGAAGAAAAAAAATGGTCATGGGTAGCTAAGGAAAATTCCGTTTTTGCTGGAAAATCATGGAAAGTCAGGGAAACTACTTATATGCACTGCATTTTGAGAAACACTTCCAATAAAAATGCAATTGTTCATAATTAAATATTCCCTATGGTGTTTTTGGCCACAGAATTTATTTTCCAAAAGTCAGTGAAATTTACTTGGGTTGGACAGGGGAATGATTTTATATATTTTAGCACGAATTTCAAAATTGAACCAATAAATGAATTATACAAGTACATACACCTTCCTAAACGGATACGTAAGTTTTAAGGCCTAAATTTATCATAATTGTTACATACCTGTATGTTATTTCTGACAATAATTTGGGCACTTTTCTCTAAAAGTAATCTTGAAAACAGTGTTACTTAATTAACACGTCATTTACATAATAAATTATGTTACTAAATAATTGTTCATAAAAAATGTGGTGAATGAATTTTTTTTCTAATTGTAATTACTTTACATTCATTACCACCCCAACACGGCATTTTAAACAAAAAAAAACATATACAGTTCAGTTATTGCAATTCATTGTGAAATTTTCAATGCACCATTGTTTTTGTATTGTGATAGAATATTGTGGGTGTAACATCTAGGTTCCATTATACGGGTGTTACTGGGAACCAATCATCAGTATAGGAATTTGTATGAATCCACAAAATCCAACATTTTCAACACAAAAAAACAACAACAACCCCACATAAGCATCAGTGATGGAACCTTCAATCCTCTTTATTAGTTCTTAAATTAGGTTAATATATTTGGCTGCAAGGGAGTCCACCCTAGTTTAGGACCCCGTGCAGTTGTAGTTTATCTAATTGTCTGTTTGAATTGTCCATATTGTGACAATATCGTTATGGCCGGTGCAATATTCGCACAGGTTAATTACAGCTAAGGGGAAGAGCTACAGGGAGGGGGCGGAAGCGGAAGTATCGCCAAGTGCTTAATTAGTTTCCTGCTTAGCGAGGCTGGCCTACGCCCTTTCACATGGGTGACAAATATATATATATATATATATATATATATATACAGGCTCATTCACATTTTTGGCTTCCACTTCACTGTTCAAGTACACGTTCTTGCAAGATGGCCGTCACTCGCCGCCATTTTGTTTTTTGGGCTCTGTTGGACATTGTCCAGAAATAAGTGAGAGTTAATGATTGTCATCGTGCATCCTGGTTTCGATTGCAATGGACCTGGGGGGGAAGGGGAGGTTCCGGGTTCCTGACCCCACTTTACAGTAAAATGGTAACACAAAAGTTCGGAAATCGAATTAATAATTGAAGTATACACCTTGCTATGTACTTATGTTTTAAAGATAGTTCATCCTCATTGTAGGTATTTTTTTCCTGATTTTTAAAAAAATTGAATTCACTGTATGAATTTTTTTTAGGAGTGTTATATTCCTTAAAAATGAAAAAAAAATACGTTAATATTTATATTTCTTGTTTTTCACCATCCCAAACAAAGCAATCAAAACAAAATTGTGGTTAAATTATTCATTTTGGTTTCATTTTTTTAAATGTTTTCTTCGAACAATATCGTCGTTGGTGCCCTCTTCATTATTATAATGCCTATTATTTAATCCATTTTTCAATATACGTTTAGCCTTATTTGTTTAAATTATGTAATTTTAGGAAAATCTGCTAAAATCCATTCCAGGAGAACTTATTTAAATTCTCCGAAACATTACAATTATCAGTAATATTCCTATTTGGAGAATTGTCTAAATAAAATGCCGTCAATGCATTTTCAAATTTTTTATTTCCACAACAAAGCATTTTAAACAAAAATAGGGTTAGACAAATTATTTTTGGTTTAATTTTTTAAATTATCGTCTGACTTACCCATACTTATTATTATTTTTTTAAATTTAATAATGTTCCTTAATTGAAACTGTTCAAATAAAAAAATGTTGTAAAAGAAATTTTTGTTTACCACGTCTAGGCCACGCCCTCCCCAACAAGACATTTTAAACATTTTTTTATTTGGTTTCAATTTTTCTTAGTATAAACTTGTCCTTTATGTTTGCAAATGTGGAATCTGAGGAGTTGTATTGAGGAATCCATTTCTGGGGACTTTATTCTAGACCTAAATAGATCTCAATAGATTTACACCGTTGATACTAGACATTTGAGTCACCCTGTATTTAGTTTATAAAAGGGCCATTGTATGAAATGGCCCTTGGGTCCTGTCTGCCCTTTTGGTTAGTCACCTTCGCACGTTTAACAAATCGAGTGTCTGTTGTTGTCCCAAAACAAGTCGTCGATGCGTGTCTTCTCATTTATGGGCGCCACCTATGTCCCCCTCGGGTCATAAAACCCCTTTTGCTTCTCTACTGAACCGATTGTGCCTTGTTTGATTTTTTTTTTGGCTAAAGGGTACACCGAACCCCGGGTTTTTAACCCGTTCTTTTGAAGCGGACTGAGCGCATGACTAGGAAATTCAGTCGGTCCTTTTTAAAAACCCTTTGCCCCCTGTCAGTCCCCTTAGGGATTACGGCCTCCTTCGCCAGGGGTTCCCCCTTTTCAACACGCTTTTCTAAACCTGGATTTTTGTTAGATAAGGGGAACATGATTCAATTTTTAAAATTTTTAGAGCAAACACTCGAGGGGAGAAGAAAATATCGATCAATTTTTTGAAGGGCTTTGAAATCCGATGAGAATCATAAGATTGCATTCCAGTAATTTAGGGCCCATCTCTTAAAAGGGGTCAAAACGAGATGCTACTACCAGCAAGAAAACGAACACCGTCTCGGTTTCGGCAAAGCAGTTTCTTGGTTTTACTTGCTCACTACAAAATCCTACTTTTGACGATTTTCCTGAAGTTCTTGGAACTTCTTTAATTCGATTGATTAGGATTTGATTGTTCGTACATTTTTGGCTGTCAAATTTCGCGGTGACAAACTTAATTTTGTGATAGTATTATTCTCTCTGAGTGTTGGGCAATGTAGAAAGACATGCATGTAAGTGGACATGGCGTTAAGACTTTTCAGGCACCCTGTACATTGGGCGCAGTGAGCCCTTGAGAAAAGATCAGTATGTGATTCTCTACTTATATCAGTATGTGATTCTATACTGATATCACTATATAGGCTATATACTGGTTTTTTGGGGCTACTAATATCAGTATAACATCAGGTTCGTAAATGTGGTGAGGTGGTTTACAGGGTGTCCCTAAACCATAGTCTGTTCAAAACTAATATATACTTAGCCAAGACCAATCAGAGATATCCAGCTTATAGATTGTGCATTCCAGTATATAGAGCCACACAGATGTCCAACAGATGAAAAATGAGTGATGGGACAGGAAAGATAAATCGCAAAACTGGCTCTTGTATTCTATTGGTCCGTTTGAATTCCCAGTATACTATAGTTTTGAACGGACCACAGTCGTTGATAAGTAGTGGACCGAAATTTTGGTCGTTTGAGTCCTTCGTCACGGACAAAAATTTGGTCATTAAATTCCTGAAAAAGTCATATTAGCGTTAGGGTCTTTAGCTTAAGTCATGGACAGTTTTGGAAAATGCCCAAAATATAAAAGAAATAAAGTGTTCTTGTTTTGATAACCATCAAAGAAAAAATAAAATGCAAAACACCATAAGCTAAAAAGCCCTTGTGTTTATGTCCTTGAAAAGTCACTGATTCTACATTGCCATGACTTGTAGACATTCGTTATTGCAAACCCTAGGCTTAAGTAGCTTAAGTAATTTCCGGGATTCGGTTTACGATTTCTTAGGGGGGGTCGATGACAATTATTTCCACTAATTTAATTAGGGGGTATATAAGGCGATCATAGGTCGCTGCAAGGTGGTTGGGATTCCCGTGTCTCGTCATTCGCCGTGGTGCTTTTAGGGGGTACGCCGTTAGGGGGCGCTGGCGTTGCGCGTTTAATCCGTTGGGGGAAATTAACAAGGTGTGTCCCCATTAATCGCCACAATAAGGTACACAAACAAACGCCCACTGGATCAACACGGGTTACACGACGTAAGGGGGGGGGGTGGTAGGAAGAGGCTAAGGGGAACGTGTGTGCGCTTAGGGTGGTGGCCATCTCGTTACGCCTGAATGCCCGAAAGGGGGCTGTCGCGGATGGCGCGGATTAAGGGGTGCTCGGCCTAACGTTCAGGGGGCGCTTTTATAGCTGGACGGTTTAGGGGGCTCTCTCGAAAAAATGCGTCTGGTTTGCAGTGGTGGTCGAAACCCCAAAATCCGTTGGTTTTTTAGTGGACGATAAATGACAACGATCTTTTAAATCCCCTTACAGCCTGTCATTAAATCTGCAAGGGGCCCCCCCTTAACTTCATTTATTTTATATTGGATTTTTCTTAGGGTGCGCCTTAACGCAATTGCGTTGAATTTGATTTCAGCTCCCATTTTGGACAGACATCGATTTTGCAAACCCCCTTAAGTTCAGTGAGTGTATAGGGGCATAGGGCACCCTTTAAGGGTAATATGCATTGAATTGGACGTAATACATGTATCAGTACAGTAGATATCAGAAAAAAAATGTATTGATATCAGTAGTAAAAAACCCCACTATAATAGTGATATCACTAAAGCTATAATGAAATCAGTATAAAAGTTTGAAACAGTGATATCACTAAAGCTGCAATATGCATTGAATTGAATGTACCATGTTGTAAAGATCGGTATTTGCATGAATACGTACAGTATGTATCAGAAAAAAATACATTGATATCAGTAGTAAAAAACACTATAATAGTGATATCACTAAGCATACTAATATCAGTAGTCCAAAATACCACTACATATTACGATAACAGTGTAGAAAGTTTGAAACATGGTGATATCACTTAAGCTGCAATAAAATCTTTATAGAAACATAGTGATATCAGTAAAAAATCATACTGATGTCAGTAGAAAATCGCTTACTGATCTTTACACCAGTGTATACACACTTCGCATTTGAACTGGGCTTCCTTATTGGATTTAACTTTAATTTCCCCTTACTGCATTCGAGCTGAACTTGCAAAGCATTCCCCTAACCCCTGAATTTCCCGTTAGGGGGAAAGTACGAATAATTCCAGCTCGTTAGAAAAATTTCATGAACGATTAATTTACGAGCACCCTGTAGATCACAAAGGTCCATTTGAAACGGCGAAATTTCTCCTTATCATCCCCTTAATGATTTCTTTAACGTCTGAAGACTGACGTTCCTTGGACAAACTCCTTAAATTTTGAAAAGGGACGTCCAGAATGTCCTCGGCCTGCAGGACGACGAATTAGCGTAAGGAGGGCGCAAGTACAAAACGCTTTTGGGTCCTCTGCCCCCCTTCCCAGGATCCATAAAACTGTTTGCCCAAATCCTTAAGGGACCCTTACTCGCATAATGCCATCTTTTTAAGGGGATTTTTTTGCGAGTGCTTACAGCTTCACGCCAGGATAAATCTAATTGAATGTGACGAGTAAAAGGTGTTGGGTAAATAGGGCGGAAGAACACAATGGTTTCTGTGTCTAGGGATTTCCCCTTACTGCCCTTTACACGAGAAATGGCCATTCTGATGGTCAGCCAGGGTGGGGCTCCGAGGGACGCTGTGAAAATCTGGGTTCCTTGTGACCCATAAAATCAAATTATGCAAATAGAAAAAACGATCTTGCAATGGGACACCCTGTATGAATCCTTGTAAGGAAGCTTCTCTTTAAGGGGATGATGCTGAAACCTTTTTTTAAACTTAAATTTGAATGTTCTTGGTACAAAATTAACTTTGTTGCATCAGATATACTGTATACAGGAAATGTTACGATATGTGCTTACAAACCTAGTTTTTTCTTCTTATTATTACCTTACTTTAATGTCCTTAAATAAAACGTGAACTTATAGGTTTGTTTGTGTTAGAAGGGCCTGGGACCCATAGCCTTAAAACGTTGTATATTTGCCCTTGTGGTCAAACTTTATGGTCATCCTGAACATAAAACCATGCCCCGAAAATATATAAATTTCATAAGATTAAAATTTTAAAATTTAAGATTGTTTTTTTAATAAGATTTATGAGGTGATAATTCGTACATTTTTAGCAATTTATTTTTTCATTCGCATGCATTATGTTTGTACACGTATTTTTGACATCATTATGCATGTTTTTTATATAAATTGCAACCAGTGCATTGATTTTAAAATTTAGTTTCAATCGTATACAAATTATTCGATGCTATTACTCATGTTTTTTAAACTAAATTCCGAATAAAATGCATTGTTTTATTTCTAGCTATTGTTTTTTTTAAAGTACCAATGTAATATACGTCAGTTTCAGTGAACAGGATATTGAAATATTTTCTCAAACATTATTAATAAATTTCTGTGTGTATTCATTTGCATGTTTTTTTAGTATAGATACTGTATACAAATATTTAAATATTCTAATAGTTTTTGTTTTGAATACGAGCAGTTAACACCATATTAAGTACGATATTATGTGTCCTACAATAGTACGTTTATCCCCCCGTTTAAATTTATAGTAGAATCAACCGTTCTCAAGTACTTATTTAAAATAAAAATTTAAGTTAAACCATTTTAGTTTGAGAAAACTGATTGTGTATCGCTCTTGAGTTTAATGCAGGGTTGATACCACAATAGATAATAACAATTTTGTATTCAATTCTTTTTGTTAAATTCTTTCAATGAATACAAAATTTATTCAATTCAATTTATTCAGCAAAACAAACGAAAAACAAGCTGTTTCGTAGTTTTTCGAATATATATTTTTTTTTTGCAAACTAATTTTGCAGGGTGTCCAATAAGTATTAGCCCGATTTTAAGTCTTCGACACATTGGCTGTGGTGTGAACATGCATTCGATATTTTAAATTATACTTTTACTCATAAATAACTTTTGAATTTCACGATGAATATCCTATTTAATGTAAACCATTCTAGGCGTATTGACATGAAGCTCTCTACCAAATGAGGTTTGCCTATGAGAACAAGATAAATAGACAGATCGACGGCGCTCTAGCCTAGTGCTTATTACGCATTTTGACAGGAAGCGAAAGGACCACCTCTGTGTATCGATTTCCGGTCAGTTTGGGAACATGTGCATTGAAGGGTTTGTTTGGTCCTTGTTGCATGGTCAGTCTGTCCGTTGCTATGGAAACGTTGGTCATTGATGAATGGTGACCACGAGGGTGTGGTCGATCCAATGCGCCAGTTGCGTGGGGACATTTCTGCATAAAGGATATTAGAATTCGGCCATTTTTTTTATCTTCGATCTTTTCGTGACATTCGCAGCCAGGGGGCGCGTGCGTCGCGTCCGGGTGACGCCGTCCGCGCCACAGGGGGCGCTGCTTGTACCGGAAGTGGGTCTGTTTTGAATCAAACGGCCAAGATAATCAAGATGCAAGAAGTCGAACTTACACCATGGTCCATTAGAAATCGTAATGTCAACCTCCTTTTTTGATTTACTCTACCCCCTACCCCTAACCTACCGTCTGATCCACTATTGTCCAATTTAAGCAAACCCGTTTACGGAGGTCGCATAATGGATTTTTCAGTTTTATTTTATTTAGCAATTATAATAAGCATTTAAAAGGAAAATGCGTAATTTGTTTCCATGGTGGTCATTCTTTTGCCCTGGAGAAAAGATCAACGTGTGATTCTTAACTGATATCACTGTACATTTACTGGTTTTTGGGACTGCTGATATCAGTATGCTTAGTGATATCAGTATTATAGTGGTTTCTGGGACTACTGATATCAGTATTATAGTGGTTTCTGGGACTACTGATATCAGTATGGTAGGTGATATCACTACATTTTTAATACTGATATCAGCATTTGATCAGTTCAGAGAAACAAAGCCATTATGAAAATAACCCATGCTTTCTAAATACTTTTAAAACGTATCATTTTAAACGGTCTTTCATAAAAAAGTATATTTATTTAAATTGCTATCGTAATTAGGAATTTGGAGAACGTTTCCAAAATATTGAACAAGAATTCATCGTATTATTGTGGAGCTTCTTGGATGCTTCGTAGAAATTTGTCCTCTTTTCCCAATTTTCCTTTTTTTGTGGAAATTATTTAAATTCATTATTTTTTTAGTTTTTTTTAGATGATACTAGATTTGATATTCATAAAGAGAGAAGTACGTTAGACCTGAAATGTTGTACTGAGTAGAATCGAGCTATTGGCAATGTACTCTGATGATCTGGTCAAAAACTGAAAGTGGTGATGGATTGAAAACCGGGTTTTGCACTCTGATGGCACTCGAACATGTGGATCAGGACACTTGTGAAAATTGTGCAATGTTTGAATGGGACGCAATTTTGCGATGATAATATTGATTCGGTAAGTGTATCGTCATTTGTTCAATGTGTTCTGAACGATAGCCTAGCGCATTCACTTCTTGAAATAGTATCGTTGACCCGGTCATGTCAAAGTTGATTCATTGTTGGAGGTGGCTAAATGAGCACCAACTTGCACCTGCTAATTAATCCCCCCATTTCCAATAAAGTGAATAGTCAATAAAACACAAAATCATGAAGTTAAGGCTGAGCCAAAATGATGTCCACCACGCAAAACCAAGTATTCGCATATTTTTGCTTAAAATACTTGTCATAATTGCTAATTTTATTTTTCTTAGTGTAGAATTGGTCGTCTACGAGGGTTTCCCTTATGTTTTATAATTTCAAAATTCCCCCATTTATTTATAAAAAAAATTAAATTTGAAAAAAATAAGCATTACTCTACATCCGATAAATTCTTCTTCCCTGCAATACAACTTTGTATTCGAGTTGCATATTTCAAATTTAATTTTTGTTGTTGTTGTTAATAAATGGGAAATTTTTAAGTTATAAATCATTACGGAGACATTAGCAAACGGTTAATTTCCACACTATAGAAAATAAATATATATTTTTTATTATTTGTTCACCAGCGCCATCTGTGAATCGTTGGCACATGGTGTGTTTTGTGCCAGTAACAATGTTCCCTCTGACTTTGAAAAAAATGGAATTGTCAGGGTATTAGCAATAACTTGGAAAAGTCAGGGAAATCTTTATCAGATAACATGCCAGCCTTAAATTGTCATTATCACAAAACCAAAAAAATGATGAACTGTTTATGATACTGTTCAAGAGGGCGTTATCTGGTCACATTTATGCAATATTGGGGAATTCCCTTATTTTCCACAGCACACTTCCAACGTTTGAAATAATAATTAAAAATTGTTCCAATCAGGGAATTTTTTTTTTCTTCAAAAAACCTGGAAAAGTCAAGGAACCCTGGAAATAAGATCAGTATGTTATTCGCTACTGATATCATCATGATTTTATACTGATATCAGTATATCATTAATGATGTCACTTTATATACTGATATCATATACTCTGTATATGCAGCTATGTGTATACATATGTAATTCCAGACTACTGATATCAGTATATTATCGTTATACTTGAACTGATATCTATTGTACTGATCATAGGGTTCTTTCCACCAGGGAATTTAGTTGAGGATTTAATTTCGGTGGAAACCCTTAATTTTATACTGATTGCAGAATAACATACTGACATCACTGTTTCTGGTTCATATTTGAAAATAATATCCCAAAATCTTCATTGACGTCTATGCCAGAGTGCCTGTTAATGCAATATTGACCTGGCCAAGTGTTTTTTTTTCTTTAAATTTTTTTTAAATTTTTGTAATTGTAACAGTTCGTTGCTCCCCCTGGCGTTACGCACAGCGTCGTTTATTTATTGTCAGTTTTTCGGTAGCCATTATTCGTTATCGTGGTTTGTTGGTTTTGAAGTTGCGATGGATTTTTCTGCTCGGTTGGCGAGCAAATGACGTTTTGTTTTTTGTTTTTTATTCTTCTAACCCGGATTAATCTCCCAAATATTGTTTTGTGCGTGTGTGGTGACGCATGAGTGGCCATTATGCACTCATGGCGTCACGCATGGTCAACACTCTCTTCGTGCTTTTTCTTTTCTCAAATTTTTAAGCATTCCCTCTTTACTTCATGCACTTTACCTCTGTGGACAATCGTCCTAAAAACTTTTCAAGTTTTTGGTCCTTTTTTTTCTTGTTGTTGTTGTTGTTACTGCTGGTGAAAGAGGACAATTAACAGGCCTTGTAGAGCATGGGATAAAATACACACTACGTGGACGCTTATAATGAAAAGGCCAATGCGTCAAAACGCCTAAAAAGAATCCACCCCTAATGCACGGTAGGTAATGCCACTACGCCTACAAGAAAATTTAATACTTTAAGGGGTTTTAAACCCCTTATGAATGAATGATGAACCAAAAGCATACCCATCGTGCTAAAATATTACTCACATTTTTTGCTTCAAATACTTATTATAATTGCTCAGTTTATTGTTACCAATGTAGAATTGGCCGTCCACTAGGGTTTTATCTTTGGTTTATAATTTTAAAAATGTTCCCGTTTATTTATATATAAAAAATATTAAGAAATTTGAACAAAAGACCGTTACGCGATCTCCTACAACTGGGCTTCCCTGCATGGCAAACCTCCTTCGAATTTTTTTCGGCGGATTTTCACAAATTTCTTAATTTTTATTTCTATAAATAAACGAGGTATTTTGAAATTATGGACCGAAGGTGAAACCCTAGTGGGCGACCAATTCTACATTGGTAAAAATAAATTGAGAAATCATATGTGGCAAAAAAATGTGTCAATAACAAGCAGGACGTGTTCTTTCATGACGTCACATGTAAGAAATAGCTAATGATATGTGTTGTACTTCATCATTTATGATCGTTGGTGGAACACCATTCTACGAGTCCATGTTACCATTCCTTTCAATACTGACATGTACTCAATTTACAAGGCATACAAGTAGACATATGTTCCCCTGTAGAAATTTCGTTACAAGCTTATATGTAAAAGCAAATTGCTATTACTTTTAATTGTTATACTTTAGTGGAACACGGTACGTACCACTCGTAATTTGATAAAATTTACTTGTAACTTGTAAGGTTTGGATGAATTATAAGTGTAGGATGTTTGTTTGCGGAACACAAAAACGTGTACCTATCACTCCATATCTGTACAAATACAAGTCCGTATCGTTTGTGTAATAGGGCCTGGTGTATTCGATACATTGACCACCTGACAAAGGTGACCGATTTTGTCCGATTCCTTGAGTGGTCACTGTGGCCAGGTTTCACCGTTGTAACATAATCTGACAGTAGGCCTAGGGTACTGAGTTAAATTGAAACGAACAACCCTTAATGCAAAAACGCCTAAACACCAGCTACACTGTACTTACAACAGTGCTTATTAAGGTTATTTAAATTACATGTTCTTATCTGGGATACGTTATAAAAAAACGTCAATGCATGATTGACAAGACGTGTTCTCTCGTACGTTTCTTTGACTAATTTTCTTGTAACCTGTTTAGGGGTAAACGTGACGATCTTCTTTGTGCGTTGAAGAGGGCGCTGCATGTCTTTAGGGGACGCGTGGCGCTCACCTCGTTCCGTTTCCTCAAATTTCGACAAAGGACTGCTCGCTC
>JAQIXS010003261.1:0-18770 GCA_034700785.1 Rossiulus vilnensis
ACACCTTTCGGATTTTTTCTGAAACAACAACATTTCACCCCCCCCTACCCCCCTTGTACATGTACCAGAAGCGCTCTTCGAGTCTTGACCGCCGTGATTTATGGACTTTCTGACTTCTTCAGGTAGCGAGGTTAATCCTGCGGGTTAGACGCTACATGCCTCTTAAAATCCCTGATCAAGACGACTGACGACACATCGCAACACATACCCCGAAAACTCACGATGAAATGACCACGATTTGAGTGAAAAATTGCTGATCCCTAACCTACCCCCAACAGATATTGATATTACGTCAGTTTCTTCGACCCTGCTAACCTCTATTTTGACTTTCCCAAGCATTCTAAAAGTGAAACGTCTAATTTATTATTTTAAAGTGCATGAGAAAAGATGGTCGTCTTAATTTGAGATGAAATTAGGGGTCATCCATAAAGGACGTGGTTAAGGATTGGTCAGTCAGCTTTCGTTACTTTCAAAAAACACAGAGGTCACAGCGAAATTATGCTTAATTCAGCGACGTTTTGACTTTTTATTTAAGTCTTCAGCAGGCTTTCAATTAAGGATTTTATGATCCTTTACTGGCCATAACCAGCGATCTGTACACTTGCATCTGGACTACTAATTAGTGCTGAAAAGAACACTCATGTAAACTCATGTTTTTAAAACCTCAAACCAAGTTAATGGGTTTGTAAAAACATGAGTTTAATGTCCACTGTGTTCTGTTCAGCATTAATTATTAGTCTAGATGCAAATGTACAGATCGCTGGCTATGGCCAGTAAAGGATCTTAAAATCCATTATTGAGAGCCAGATGACTTATGTTTTTATATGTACATTACCAGCCACTTGATGACAAGAATTAACTTTCGTTACTTTCTAGGAAATTCGTTTAATTAAATTACAAATAGGCTACTTTGCTGCTATTATTATCTTTGGCATCATTTGATAGGGTAAACACGTAATTTATGGCAGTCCCTAAGGGACACGTAAATCTGGTATATTTATTAGGCGATACACCATAGATAAAAAAAATATATACCGTATAATAAATTTGTAATAAATCTGAAATAAAATACACGAAAATATTTCAGAAACAGCAATGAGAAAACAAGATTATGCTTCATCTTATGAAACCGTGTACGTAGTTTTCGCAATTACTAACAAGCAAGCAGAACAAAAAATAAATAATCTCCAAGAAACTTGAAATATGTTCTTGAAGCCATAAAACTCATTCCGGATTTAAGCTTCAATATTTGATTAGAGAAAAGCTTCAATATTTGATTATTAAACAGAAAAATGTAAACTATATTCAGCGTGTATCAACAAGATGTCATTATTTTATTAAAACGAACTTTTTCACCGGTTTTACTGTATATGTACAAAAATTAATCATTTCCATGCCATTCTTGCATTTTTAATTTAAGTAACGAAAGTGACGCAGGTTACTCCGTGTCATATTCTACCCAAATGAGTAACCAATACTGAATTTTGGCCTTATCATTGTCGCAGATTAAAATTAAAACAAACACACGCCTGTTGACCATGTCGGATTAAGTGGAAGCCAATTTGCGTATTGGCAAGGTTGGTGTCGTTTGTGTTTTTTTTGTTTTTTTATAAAAAAACATTCCGGTCAAACAATTCCTTCCAGTATGGTTACGGGTATTTCCGAGCAGCTTTCAAACCTCAAATGCATAAATAATAAGCCATGCTGAGATAAGCCCTATGAGCAAGCTTCCAAAGATTTCAGACACGATTAAGGAAGCAAAAAATCCCTTAACTTCGTTATGATCACGTTGCAGAATAATTCGACTGGACAGTAATCATATAAATATATGCTTGAATAGAAATGGGCATTATTTTAACCATAAGCAACATGCAAATCATGCGTGAAAACAAAACGGCAAAGGTGAGAGCTGTAGCTACACTTTGCCTTATATTCAACAGCATTTCTCCCCCCTGTATTTTAATATTTAAATTCAGATAGTTTTTGTTAAAAATAAATCACCTTGACACGCGAGCTGATCCGTTTTATGTTGTCGTTTTAAACACGTATCAAAGGCTGGTTAAACAGTTCTTAAATAGGGGTGGAAAAGTCAATCAAACATCCCACCGAAAGCGCCGTCTACTATATAAAATTAGATACATTTAGTGCATCCTGAAACGGACAGCATTGAAATACAGAGTATAGGCCAAATGACAAGTATCAATTATGGTTTCAAAAGTTGCCATCGCAAACTGCAGTAATTTTCCATCCGAAATGTTGGGGGGGAAAATCCGGAATTTTGATCATAGCAGGCCTATTGCGAACTGAGCCAAATGATAGTTTACAGTAAGAAAAAAAGGCAAAACTGACTGAAATTAAAGCCCTGTAGCAAATATAAATAAAATATTTAGGGTTCGGTTTCGCGGTTGAATTTTGCACACGCACCTCTATTAATTTAAAAGCAAAACCCCATTTTTTAGATAATTGCCGAAGCACTTAATTGACCATTAATTTGCACCTGCTGAGCTTCACCAAGTTTGATACGATGCATGATGTTTCAATGAAAACCAAACAGTGCATTTCAAAATTAACGAATAATTCCAATAACGATTTTCAATGGCTGACATTCAGCGATGACGTATCGTTTAAAATCATGTTATTGCAGTAATTGTGTGCAAAAGCAAAACACTAAACAGCAGGTAGTATTGATGGCGTTTATAGTTGTGGATTTATAATGAAAGGTGTTCATTTGCAGTGCGAGCATACAACATAACTAATTAGCGTTAACGCATAATTAACGCTTTAGAAGTAACAAACTGACCATAAAAATGTGTTGTGCTTGTAAATCTTGGACTGGTAACGTAAGTTTTACGACCCAATTTTCCGAATAACAAACTTATTTTCTGCGATTTCCTGCGCTTTCAAAATCGAATAAAGTCCAGGACATTTTCTTCATGCAAACAAACATAAACGAGTTTTTCCGGATAATTTAACGACTTGCGATAGTGTGAATCGAATGACATCAACTGCCTGGAGAAACACGTTTCCCTTGCTATTTTTTAGCGAGGAAACTAGCCAGTTATCTATATGCCACCTGTTTGAACTTGCCAATTTTGTCAAAACAAAAATACCACATTCAATATGCACGCATACTTGAGATGAAAAAACAACCACGAGAGTCAGTTACCAGTAAATAAAATTAGCTGTAGTTAATTGACAACGGTGGTCAATAAGTCATGAAATTTTCAGGTTTCCTTCTTTAATTGTGCTCAAGAAAAGGCATCTGGCAGCCCCTAAAGGACAGCGGGAAAAAATCTGGTATATTTTTCGGGGTTAAACACGGTTTAATGAAGATGGATTGCGCTTGAATGATTTTCTAATAAATTTCAATTAAAAAAGTAATTTAAATTAAAAAATAACGTATGAAAATACTTTAGTAAGAGCCTTCTTCATACATTAAAAGATATGATTACAGCAAAGAGAAAGCAAGAGATTATAGAATTACAAATAATCTCTGCTGACTTCTCAAAATGTACTTTAAGGACACCCTCTTTAGGTGCCTAAAAATTTCGAAACAGAATTTTTAAATCAACGCATGTTTTGTGTGATTTTATACACGTTTACATCAAGGTAGAAATGAAACATCGGAATATTTATTACTTAAATGGTTTCTGTACCACTTCCAAACAAGTTTGACAAATTCAGAGTCCTTTCCCACGTTTAAATTAATGAAGAAATAAGCCCAAACTACGCCTTAAATTGAAATAAAATTTCAAAAAATAATAATAATAAAACAAATAACAAGTCACGCCTTTCGCTGTTGGGGCCATCTGCAGTTATCTGAAAACGAATTTTTATAACTTCAGGATAATATGCGTTTTAAAGACATTTAAAGTTCGAGTACAATGCAAAACAGCCTTCAATTAATGCATTTTTGAAAGTCGACTACATTTTTGAGGCAAAAAATAAATAAAAATAAATACGCGGCGTTTAAAACGCTCTATAATTTGGAGACGAACAATGACGGAGTAGAAATTCAATTTAATGACGACTGTTTGTTTTTTCAAAAAAAAAAATTCCACGGATGGAGTGAATAAAACAGCAAAGGTAGGTTACGGGTAATTGAATTCCTCCCTGCTGGAAGTGCTCTTACACTAAATTCAAGTACATGTGCACTCATGGCCTAAAAGCACACACACCGACAATTGCAATTACATTGAAGATTTAGAAATTTTAAACGTACAGGAACTGATATTGTTATGTGAAGCCCAAAAGATGCCTCATTTTCAATTCAATGCATTTCAATACCCTCCTGTCAATAAAGATATGCCATGTAGCAAAACCACCGCATTTTGATGGTAACCATCATCACTGTTACATTGAATTTCTGTTTGGTAGTTGACTATCGTGAATTTTGTGCAAGATTCTACATAATCTTGTACTTTTATGTAGAATCTAAGTGTGCGTCGTGCGAGTTCAATTCAATAGCAATTAAAACTTAGTACACATCGAGGATGTGCCATTTGGTAGGGAGTGTAATCCATCACGATATTTTTTTACTAACTTTTTTTGAGAAACTAAATAGAATTTAAAGACATAAGCAAGTTTTGCTTTGGGGTTTCTGAAAGGAAATTTGCAGGCAAATTCTCAACCGCTCATTTTCGTGCCCTTAAAACATGCACATCCCATTTCATAGCAAACTCCCAATAGCAATTTTTTCTACAATTAAATCTTTTCGAAAAATTACAGTTTTTATCCAAGCTAAGCTTAATTAATGATATTTTGCGTTTCACCTTGATTTTCGCCATAACCCAGTTCAACAGAAACAAATGACAATTATTATCGCGTGATCGTTATGATAACAATCGGTTAAAAATAGGTAATTCTCAACTGCTACCGAAACCTAAAATGAAAATAATGATTAGGGAATGGCTCAAAACACGATACACGGGTTCCCAAAATTGCATTCAATAAATCATAAACAAGAAGCAAGCAAGGCATCCAATTATTAAGTAATATTAATAGGATTTGAGAAGTATAATCACTGGAATTTTCGCCATCAGATTTTATCGTGTAAATATTAAGATAAGCGTTTTGCTAAACGGTACGTGAACTGAATACGTAACATAACAAAATGCAATTAGTCACTGCTGCATGATGCAAAATAATGCCAGTATTACGAATTCGCAGTTTACAAATACTGTATCAAAATTGCGACGTGTTCTTGAATCCGAAATTATTTCTTGAACAAAGATGTTTCAACATCTGCAATTTCGCTGTGATTTTCGCGCATCCCAAACAACATCCCAAGTCGTAACAAAGATCGTAGTAAATTTCCAATTTTCACTGATCAGTCAGGAGCCTGCGAAGCCAGCTTCCGGTTGCTAAGATGGCCGCCGATCAAACCACACCCGGTATATCCGGTAAAGAAGAAAATACGTAATGCGTTTGGAGTGAAACACTGCACTGATGAAATGCGTACATCCGATCATATCCATATCCTTGCACACTTTATATCCATATGAAGCAGAAGACGAAAACATTTTTTCGAAAAAAAAAAACCAAGACGAAAATCGGCCATTTCCACGATCATTTCCACAAATCCTATCAGTAGTTGCGAGAAAAACGCTCTTTTCTCAAATTTTATCCACGAAACACAGAAATGGGAAAAGACTTGCTTCCTGCACAGGGACTACTTGGCGAATGCAGCTCGGAGATAGGATGAGCATCAGGAAGAGACAGATCAATAAAAGGGATGAGTTGTTTCACAGAGCATCCGATCAATAAACCGCCAGATGGCAGCAGGACAAGGACCCGTTTTAGAAATCACTAACGCAATCCAGCAGCTTCATGTACACATGCATGTGGAGTAAACAACAAGACTGCAGAAATGCAATGAATATTATTTATAAAAGCCAAAAACAAATACTGGCAAATATTCCACAACAAATTGCAGAGCAATTTTATAACAACACTTTAAAAAGGGCTGCAACAATGCGTGTAATGTGCTGCAAAATTATTGCATTGCTGTGTTATGATGACTAAGGGCCGGTTGCACCAACAAATGTTAAGCATAACCCTTGGTAAACCCCTAGTTAACTAAGGAAAAGCATCGCACCACAGCAGGTTAGTTATTAACCATGGGTTAACGTTAGCCCAGCTAACAGGCAGGGTTAACCTAAGGTTTGTAATTTAATGCAGTTTTCCTAGAATTCATAGCTCCATGTTTACTGTACCTTGAGTTAAAAATCCCAATGGTACAACAAAAACCTATTAACTCTAAGGTTAACTTGTGGTTATAGGTAACCCCAGGTTAGCTAACACTTCATTTCCCATTTCATTGCCAAGCACCTTTCAGGCCCTCAATATCTACACCAAGTAACCCCTGTGCCCCATCTTCATTGTTGTTATTCGAAGAACCATACATTTAACTTCAAAGAAAATGCTCATCATTAGAAATGTATGCTGGTTGTTTTATACACAGTAGAACTTGTAAGCAAAGAAACTAATAAAAATCTAGTCTGTTAGGCAAGAAGATATCCCATTTTAAATCGGAATAGCTTGCTTCGTAAACAATTTATTGCTCTTTAAAATGCGCTTAATTGGACTACAGTTTCTCATTAGTTTCTCAGGTGGAAAGCCTTAAAACCACAGTAAACCATTCGCATTTTGCTGGGAATCTGCATGTCTTTACTTCTGAGATTAAAGATTTGCAATGATAATGTGATAACGTTTAGCATAATTTGTTTGAAGTACGATACATTTTCCGTACAATTGTTGTGATTTTATATCATTTCATTTTCAGGCTATTATCCTACTAAATCCATGGAGGAATTTTAGTCAATTTAGGTGCATTTGAAAGTACTTTAAATTGGTCACAAAACTAGCCTTCCCGAGTTAAAATATCTACTCACCGAACAAATTGCATTTATTTATAAGGCATTTAGTTAAAGGACTAGTTCCATTTCTTTCAATCAAAGTCAAAATATAACTTTGAGTCTGTACGCTTTGGTCGTTTTTACGACCTGCTGAAGCCCTGATTCTCTTCAATTCAACTCAGTACCTTACTAGCAGCAAGTGATATGCCATGTGGTAGGGGTTGTTCTCCATCAACCCAATATTAAATTAAAATACAATAAAAAAAAGCTAAAATAGCTGGAAAAATCTGGTATTGCATTGCGTGCTAAAACAAGATGGCGTCAAATCACGCCATTCGATTTGAGTAACAAATGTGAAAATTCGCTTTGCTATTCAGGGGGTGTGGCAAAAGCTGCACGATGGAAATTATTTATTTTGACGTCGAAAAGGTTTTTAATTCCCCAAAGAATGATTTGCATTCAAAGGGTAAAAAATCGACCGTTATCGTTGAAGCAATTAAACGGAAAGGCAAATCATGCTTTTTCTTTTTCCTTTTTTTCTTTTTTTTTTAAATATATTTGCTCGAGTGGAATTAACAGTAGTTTTGCGTTTTATCACATTTAAAATGGGTGCGCGATACCCATTAAAATTCAAGTGGAAATGAAAGGCCTTGACAAGGACGTACATGTATGTGTGTGCCCACAAGTGCCTGATTCCCAGAATGCCCCAGTGGAGCACTCGTGATGAATGGGTTGCCAAATTCCTGTCGACCAGATGGACAATGAGTTCGGTCCACCCTGCACCCCTAGACAAAGCTACATTAACCCACGCCACGCTATTCAAAATGCGAATTATTCATGAGATATTTTTTTTAAAAAGCAAAAAAAGAAAAAAACACTGAGTTCCCCTCAAAGTGAAAAACATTATTTCTTTATACATCCTGTATAAATGCATCATTAAAATAATAATGCATTTAGGCCATACCCATGAATAGTCGCATGGGAAAATGAGACACCCAGCATATTAATGTAATAGCTACAAATGGGAAAAAAAGAAAGAAAATCACTTGGCTTTTTTTCCCCTTTCTGCCAGAAACAAGGAACTAAAAATGCATTAAATTAACGCTTCTACAAAAAGGAGCAAAGTGAAAGGGTCGTCCATAAAGCATGGTGCACAAAAATGCACCGGGACGGGCAGGGATGTAGGAATCAACAATTTCGGCCTTTGAAATATGTCAATTAGGACCACTCACCCAAAGTGGCACATTTAGCTATCCAGTACTTGAGCATAATTGTTAGGGTATATTTCCCATAAAGCTCCCCATATTCGTCGTTTTTATGCTAATTTAACGACATGTTTAAAAAAGAGCTTCAAAGTATGTGAGATTTCTAAACAATTTTTTATCTGCTATAGGCCTAACGACAGCATCCCCGAATTATTTCATTTTTATTTTAGGTCAAATACCGAAAATAGACATTATCTATATTCAATTTTTAACATCGTTTTGTGGATATTGAAATGTAACGTTAATCGTATAGAACACTTATCTGGCCAAAGTGGGTGGTGTTTGGTGACATCACTACCCACCCATTTAGTATTCCAATTGGAATGAAAATATTAAAGACATTATGATCCCAGTCAAAATGATGTCCAAACTAAATTAGTTTACATAAGGGTAATTTAAACCATTTGTGATGCATGGGAAGGGACAGAACAGGAGTGTGTCCGATTCAGAAAATAAAAGATTTAATGGATAGCCCTTTATCATCTTCTGTAAATGTAACAATTAATTGAATAGTTGACAGAGAATGGCCTTTTGTCAGTTTTTTATTGAATGAATAGGACATTTCATGACTTCCTCAAATGAAAACATCTCTATCATTACAGTCTAGTAAAATTCGCTGAATTGCGAGTGCGCAAATTCTCCTTGGTCTGGGCAAGGTGATTCTGGTCATTTCACAAATCAAAACATTTAATTGCAAAGGGAAAACACGAGATTTTATTTACATTCATCGTGAAGGTGGTTTGCAACAATACGAGGTATTGCAATCTAGATAGGTTTCCATAATGCCCCATTAAAATGCAAGGAGTAAATGCAAATCAGTGGTCAATTTCCCCACATGATTGTCCAGCATTTTTTAATATCGGTCAGCAGATACATGTATCTTGCCCGAGCTCGAACAATGAAGTGTATTGTATGCATTAAAAGCCATTTTGAAAGTCAATTTAATTTTGAAAATTGAAAGGATATTTTTTTTGCATTGACGAAAGCTGCTATCCCACATCAAGTTTCAATGGTTATCGCTGACATTTTACAAATTGCCAACCATTTGGGAAAAATGGTATGTGGCGAAAGTAAAAACGAAACGACATCTGCAACGATTGTTCTTATAATGCATAGTCACTACACACAAGTAGCTACCCGAGTCAAATTAGGACTCGAATTAGAGCATTTCCAATATAATGCATTCCTAATTTAATTATGTAGGTGCTATGAGAGCGCGCTTTACGGCCTGAGAGCAGACATGAGAGGGAATATTGGATACATGAATTCACCTTTTACATTATGGAAAAGACTGGATGTCACGACGGATACGGTAAATTTGCATTTACCTGAATGCGAGTATGTGGCCAAAAAAAAACAAAAAAAAAAACGATGCATAATGTGATTACTTCAGACTCGGTACCTTATCTGTCAGCCTCAAGGCAAATGTCAACTGAGAATGAAAAGGACAAAAAATTCGGCAGTGGTAAAAAAAAAGGTCCAATGAGAAAAATTCAGAAGAAATGTTTGTCGAATGAATAGAGTTTAAGAGAAGAAAAAAAGGTGGGTTATAAATCGATGTTTCGCTCCACTTTTTGGTAAATTCCTCAAGAAAATGCCACGGTGTAGGACGAAAATTGCACACCGGACACATCGGGAATGTGACCAGGGGCCGTCCATAAATGAGTCGGTGGTTGAAGGGGATAGGGATCAGAACTTTAAAAACGTTTTTTTTAAAATTTGATTAAGAGATCTGAGAATGTGATTCAGCTCCACAGAATTTTTTTTTTTTTAAATTCAATGACCAGGGTAAAATTCGCCAATGTCATTTAGACTATCATTTGTTTATCTTCTGATAACAAAAACGTCCCCAAGTGACGTCATATTTATTGAATAATTCGTGATTCTAACCATCGACCTGGTCAAACGTCGAATGACCTAAAATTCACACATCTTCCCCGCGCTCGAACAATGAAGTTGCTTGTATGTACCTAATGAAAACGTAATTTATATTACATTTTTACGTCATTATATTTGAAAATGTGACTTTATTTTGATTGAAATTCAATTCAATGCAACTCAGTACCCAACAGTCAGTAAAGATATGTTATGTGGTACATGTAGGAGGGTGCAATCCATCAGTCCATGTTACTTTTCCCCTTTTATCATTCAAATTGATTATCACCATCATCTGTACCAAATTTTATGTCATTTAGCACAGAAATAACTCGTCGTACATTCGGAAAATTTTGTCGTCGCTTTTGTCAATTTTATCGGAGGAAATAACGTCATTGTTGTTCAAAATAAGTAACGTCATCTGGACCATTCGGGCTACTTGAAATAAATTAATCAGATTCGATGTGATGTAAAATAATGTCCACAAACTATGAGGTGTGGAATAAATGATTTAATGGCTGCCATGTTGCGTATTGAAGATTTTAAAGACATATGTTAGAAACTACCTGAAAGTATTAGTAAAAATTAACGTTATATTTGATTTTTCGAAAGATTCAACATCTTGATTTTACATAAATAAAACTACATTCTTTGAATTATTTCCAATTCGCTAAACAGTCATTTTTGGATGACCCAGTGTGAAATTATTCCAAAAATATCCGAACCTGTTACATGTTGGGGTGGTCACTTTCAAATAATCCAACTTGGTTGTCCCTTCTGCTCCTTCATGTTTACTCTCATAACTCAAATTTCAGTTTTCAACATAAATTGAGCTCGCGACATTCTTGGTTTCAATTTTCAAACCAAAATTTCTCCTTAATTGTTTCGATTTATTTATGTCTGCATGCCTACGCGACACTCTAAAGACCTTGCTTTTGCACCAAAAATGCATAATAGATGCATTAATTACTCGGGTTGAAAACTGGAAAAGATGTCCTAGAAATGTCCCCACTTCCTTTTCAGGACTGGTAGGTTTACAATTATTATAATTGATTGCCGCTAAACATATATTTAAGAAAGACACTCGGAGCCATATTTCGTGCAATTAATGACTAAACATTAATTTCCCGATGTTTTGCGAACATGTGCAGAAATTAACATAATAAGTCATGTTCTTGTAAATGTTATACTAAAATGGCATAAGTCTTTGATAGGGTTGAGACGATTAAGAATGAGTAATTGTTGATCTCATTTTTTACTATTTCGATCATGCTGTTTACCTAAATCCTCATTTCACCCATTTCATTTTCAGTATTATCATACCTAGTTTAGCCCACATACTGTATATTCTGCAGTTTTCATATTTTCTCGTGTTTCTTCCAGATAATTCTCAGGTAAATACATGGTGTCCTCAACGTCCCTACATTTGTATTTCATAGAGGCGAGTGAATTATTAGTAAACTAATAGCATGATAACTGGATTATTTTAATACAAAAATCAATGCACGCTAAAACTATTTTTAAAAATGTTTTTATTCAATTCGCATATATGATAAATATCGCATATTTTAAGAAATAAAATTGCATTAAATTAAGATTTTGTAGACTGATAATATACACTGATGGATCAGACAATTAATTAATCAGACAATTAACTGAAACTTGAGGCTTCTTTTGGAACACCCTATAGTGTGCATAACAGATTTATCAAAAAAGCCCAAAAATATATACTTTGCCTAAAATACTTATTATAATTGCAAAATGTATTTCCGAGTGTAGAATCGGTCACCCACTTATTTTTTTAAATTTAAATAATCTTTTTTCAGAGATCGCATAGCGGTTTAAACTTTTTTTTATATATAAATAGATTTTTTAAGTATAACAAATAACTAAGACCCTAGCGAAAGATCAAAACAACAAGAGAAAAATATATCAAGCAATTATACCAATTATTTAAAGCAAAAAATTGTATTTTTACATGGCTGGCATCCTTTCGCTCAATCTCATTGCTAAAACTTAATTTTCGTCAGCATTTGGCATTGTTTTTTTGAAGACTGAAATACTTCAAACAAGCCCCCTTCCTTGGGACCGTCAAAAAAGACGTAAGCCACAAAAACAAATTCGTGGTCACAATCGTGACATATTCAAATTGACATTTCACCCCTAATCCTCTGGCAACGATTATAATTTGCCGTCGTCATTGCGACTATCCTTTCATTGTGGATTTTTTTTTCATCTCTTCCTAATTTTATTTCCTCATTGCGATGGCGTCTTATATCCATATCCACACGCAATTGCAGGCGACCGTTTAGTCACAGCAAGAAGGCCTGATGAATGGCCACCTTGATAGGCGGCGCCACAAGACACAATGCGACTATGGCAAACGCACAATGCTAACTAAGAAATGATTTATAATTTCATTCGCCATAAAATTCGCCATTGTAATTAATGGGGGGCCTGGGCTCAACCATTGCGTTTATGCGATTTGCCCAAATGAGATTAAGAAGGGGCATTATGCGGTGCACAATGGCACCGACACAAATGAATGATAGATAATTGTTAAGTACGCTCTCGCTTTTTTTTCTCTTCTTCTTCTTCTCTTTTTTAAAACCTCTTATTACGTCCACGCCGTCCAAATTGAAAAACAACGCCACAAAGAATTTGAATATAAAGTCACTCGTTTGAAGGTGATAAGCATATCAAAAGTGGAGCTCGGATTTTTTTTCTTTAGCCTGTTGTCTAATTTATTTTCTGGTCCGGCTGGGTGCGGGAACAATCGTGATTGCCAACGACGTCCGCCCCCACCTTAGGCTCAACTAGTCCACTTCTCTTACACTGCACTCCCATCAGTCCCATGGGCCAAGGCTCCATCAAGAATCCCCTTTTCAAGAACCAAGATGGCCGCGACCTATGCAGTAAGCAATGGGATGAACACCTCGCCACGTAAGGTGTCCTTCCCCCCTCCCTTCCAGTCTGACAGACACACCCATATTTTCAAACATCATAGCCAGGGGTAATTGAGAATACCCGGAAGTCGCTTCTGCGTGAATCCATCGATCGGAAAATCTCAACTTTCATTTTTCCAGTTTTTTTTGGAAAACTTTCCCTGACAATCAAAAATTTTTTATAGAATAAAATTTACCAATTACATGTACTGATATTTATTATTTCAAAAGTTGTAAAAAAAGCTATGGAAAACCGGCGAATTCACTATTATTGCATAAGTGTGACCAGATACGCCCTCTTTTGAGCAGTATCATATACAATCATTTGAGCTTATTGCAATTCATGTCAAGCATTTTATCTCGAAAAATTTTCCCTGACTTTTATGCATAAAATTTTAGATTTCCTTGACTTTTCCATGTTGTTCCAGGTTTTTTTGGGGGTCAGTGGTAACCATGTGGCAGACCTATCCTTGTTGGACGAAGGACATTCAACTTAACGCTGAATTCGACATTCGACCTTTATCAACTAGATATCTGTACAGATGAAGGTTAGTTTTGAATTTATTGTACTAAAACCTTTGCTGTTGAATGAAGAATGTTACATCCCATGTCTTAGTGGCCGTCCATAATGTACGTCGTTCAAAAAACATTTTCTGATCCCTTACAGTGTACCACTTCCCTCCCTAGTATCTCTCAATGTTGGTTAGTGGTCCCAACATGCTGGAAAAATGTTGTGTTATGCAATGAACGAATATCTTGAATATGCAATGAATCAGAGGGTCTCCAGATGCGGTCAGTGGATTGTGAGCGTTTCTTTCCTTGCTCCTGTAAGCTGATCTTTTGTCATACATTTATTTGTTTACCTTTTCTAGTTGTTTTCTATGATAATAACTTCGGTTTTATTGGTGCATCTCATAACCAGCAATGATGGAACTTACATTCCACCATTTCATAAAAGAAAACTTCCTAAAAGAACACTACGTTCACCTCGTACTGTTTGGGTAGTGGCCAATATTCACAAGTTAACCTATAGTCCTAATAGTCCAGTAAGCGTGTGAAAGTACGTCATAAGTGATCGTGGTCCGTGGTTCATTGCAACAGCACCTCACCAGTCAACTGCGAAGCACATCGCCCAAGGTGTCCACATCGTCCATTCCTGGCACGTCCTCACCACCAGAGGACGTTGTCGGTACATCACGCCTTTCCGACTGACATTCCACGATGGCCGCAATCGTGAGAAGGTCACTCGCACGAACGATTTCGCATTTCTGACCATTTTAGTGGGTGAACCATGAGAGGGGTTGGAGATGCGTGGTCAGCGACAGTTAACAACATCACGCTTATTGAACCAGGCTGGTGCGGGGGCCCCCGAAATTCGTGAAAAACGAGAATATTCAGTGTATAAGCTCAGTATTAAATGTAAATCGGACAATTATCATTTCCTTAACTGAGTACGGGTATGTACTTATAAACCAGCATTATCCTCAACGAGAAGCTTGCAGGCACACGATTTCTGAAGACAGCGACGATATTTCACTTTGCCCAATTTCAACACATCAAGCTTATTAACCCACCCACTCGCAATATTCTACCCATTTGCGACTGGACGTGTATAATTTGTTAACGATTTAAAACGATGTTGTTGTTCATTTTTTTCTTCAAAACTTTTACACGTTCGAAGGCTGCTTGCGGCTGAGATGTCGACGTTTGACCAAACGTCAAACACATGAACACTCCTCTTAAACTGGGGTATTGATGCTAGGCTACTAAGGAATATTGTTACCTTAATACGTTTTCAATTGAAATATGATGTGGATGGTGTATGCTTTACAACACATCACACACACACACACGTCTGATGTAACCCGAGATGAACTCAATCGGTATGTAACAGTTCTGATATCAGTATAACCTTTATAATATCAGTATGATTCTATACTGATATCACTATATATACACCGGTTTTTGGGACTGCTAATGTCAGTATGCATAGCGATATCAGTATTGTAGTGGTTTTTGGGACTAGGGAACGTTCATAAATGACGTTACTTTTTAGAGGGGGAGCCCGTCCTTGCATGACAGGGAAGGGAAGGGGGAAAGTGAAGTCCAAAAATTTGTGATTTTGCATGACGTCATTTATGAACGCTCCCCTATACCAGTATGGTTAGTGATATAAATACATGTTTATAGTTGTTTATCCATAGTTATTTGTTAAGAAATGAAGAACTTTCGTCAAAAAATAGGCACTTCCGAAACGTATGCCTAAATAGGTCGGATTACTTTAATATGGACGGTGGTGTTTTTTTTTCTCGAAATAAAACTTTATATCTTACATTTAGTTTAATTTTAAAACGACCTTCTTTTCAATTGATTCCAGAATAGATTGTCCTCCTTTCTCATCTTTTCATCAGATAGCCCTACTAACGCTACTAATGATGGACTAAAAAGGGGTGCCACTGACTCCAAAACGCGCATGGTTAGGTCAAAGTTAAGATAGTTTTTTTCTAATCCATAACAGGGTAAAAAACCGAAATCATTCGGATGAATGGCAAGCGCTTAGCAGATCCCAGAGATAAGATCCAGCGAGGGGTAGCTCTTTGATGACAGTCCTTCAATCATCTTTCACGAATCCTTAGCGTAACAATCAATTAAGGTGCATTATCTTGGACGAAAAAGTCGATGCCCATGGCCAGCTGCTAATCTGTCGTAAGTGCCATTCGGAAGGCAGTTGAGGGTGAGCAAATTCGGTCGCTTCAGAACCCTGTTACTCTGGACTGACTGGTGCTGCTTCTCTTGTGCCCAGTGTCATTGCCAGGACCGCCCAAGAAGTCGCTGAAGAAATTCTTCGGACACCGTTTCGGTCATTTGCGTCATGTGACCAGCCTGGCGAACATTTCGTTTCGCAGCAGCACGATAGCTAATTTGTTATTTTTGGGCGTTGTCCGGTATGACTGGCTTTTGGAAGATGTCAAAGCGTATGTGCCAGTTGCGGGTCAATGAGTAATCTCTGCAGCTTTTTCAAACGAGGTGTCTTTTCGGACAATTTGAGGTTTAAATGAAATTATCTGGGCGAGATATCCTCTCCGGCTTACGAACGTATAAAAAAAACTTCTTGAGGCATACATGTATCTTGCTTTCCCAATTTACTGGCAATGACATCGCATCTTGAGGACCAGCTCTTCATTGTGAAGGTGCTCGTCGATTTTAGGTGTTTCTTAGCCAACGAGTGGCAATCCTAAATTTTAAAATAATCTCCAAAAATCACACGTCAATATAGTCTTAGAATTAATCTTCCTTAATGCAAAAAACATGCATTAATTGATTTTAGGCTCAGAAATCAGTCGCCACTAAACATCGTTATCACCTAGAACAAGCATGTAAAAATAAAAAAAAACAGGAAAAATATCGGAAAAAATGAGTACACAGGAAATAAGCACAATATGCTGCATTGACAGAGACTGAAACATTATGAACTTTAATGGTTCATAATGGTTAAAGTTCATAATGGTTCAGTCTCTGTCAAAGTGTTATTTTCCAGTACGTTTCGCCCCTGAACAGGGCTTCTCCAGGTGCAAGGTTTATTTTAAAATGCATTTGTAGGGGATAACCCAATGGGAGAAAATGCCAAGTAGAGGATTCTAAAATGTGGGTACCACATGTGTGGTAAAGGTATTCAGATACGGTATTAAAAATTACATCAATTTTAGAAATGCAGCATATTGTATTTTTCCTTCTTTTTCCTGTTTTTTCTGGTTTTTCAAGTTGCATTTTTTTCTGTTATATCTTTTGCATATTGTCTCATTACGTGTCGTTCATGTTTCCATTAGATTAAATGATGTCCATTAGAGATCTTCACAGTCCTTCCTAAACAAAAAATACACATCAAATCAAAACCACAAATACGTATAACTCATAAGCCACTTGCCCTATTAAGATTTCAAATAATAACTTGTATAAATTAGCTTAGAACAGCGTTTGGCCCAATTGTTTAACATCCAAACCAATTCAGCGATGTGACCGATTTACTAATGTCAATTTTTTTTTTTTTTCAAATTTATTCCAGGCTGACTTCTGCTGGTTAGCAGTAAGACACCGTCGTCGATTCTAGGACATCTCTGGCGATCAGAATTTGAGAAAAACACGGGCATGCCCACCTCGTTCACCTCTCTTGGCCTGGACGCTATTTCTAGGTTTTTGGGCAAAAATTTAAATTCCTGTTCTGGCCTAGACGAGTGGATATGTCTATTTTCTTCAGGGATTCTTCTCCAGCACCACATGTATGATCAATTAAGCAGCATGAAGGCATGTTTATGCAGGGAATATCTTTGAAGGGAAAAAAGTTTATGGCTGGCGATGACACCTTGCCATTGTAGTTAAAAACGAGATAAAGAGAGCCTTCATCCCAGTGCTACATTGGCCAGAAGAGAAAAATTAAATCAAAAAAACGAAGAAGAAACCCACGGGGAAGTCGTAAAAGCGCTCTGTTTTGCTATCTTTCCTTTGATTTATGTAATTTCTCGTTTTGAAACTTTACTGTTCGCTGTAAAGAGTTGACCATAGGAGGCTGAGGGAGAGCCGAGCTTGGACATGGCCATTCCCCGCAGATTCTTCCTTCATTTACATGATTTGTTCGCTACTTAAAGAGCGGCATAACTATATTTTATTTGCCTATTGCTCCCGTATGAGCACCGTTTTCGTTTTAACCACTTCAATGGCAAACCGATAAACACGACGACTGTTTTCAATGCTTTCCCACGAAGTTTCAAAATGCTATTGCCAAACCAAAGTTTCCTCCCCTTGAACACCCCCATCTCATTTGCATCATTGCATCAGACACTTGTTTTCGCTTCGGTTTACAGCAATTAAAAATGTACTGGCAGTAATGGATGGAACTGGGATTACTCATCGACCTACTGTGATTAGTAGGTGTTTCAGATATTCAAAAAAAAAGGAAATTAGATGCCCCACACTGTAAACTTCGTCCCCAATGTAAGACGAATTCCTATGGCAAATATCCATTTCTGTTTCGCTGTATGTAGCATGTAATAAAATAAAATCAAAGCAATGCGGTAGATGGTAATGTATTGAAAGTCCCCTCTAGCTCATTTTGTAGTATTTTTAACTATAACGTTTTGGTTGTTTTTTATTTTTTTTTCGGACAAAATAATCAACTTTCAACATTCAACTTTTGACCATTAACGTTCCATAATTATAACAGGCTTTTGGTGCTGCATCATAAAATCAAATGAAATTAAATCCATTTTGTTTATTTTGACAATGAGTACTGTATACCCCGCTTGAGACTGATATGATAGTCTGCTTTTAAAGCACAGTACTTTTGTCAACAGTTTTCGATTTCGTTCAATATGGCCGTAAATAATTTACCATGTGCTACCACTGTATGTTGGTTTATACACTTAAGTGCAAAAAATTCGACTCACCATCCTGAATCAGGAAAACAATGTTTTTCTCAGCAACGAAATGTCCAATTTAAAATCGGAAAAATGCGTTTTGTCGGCAATTTATTCCTCTTTATAATTCACCAAGTTTGAATAGAATTTTTGCTAAATTTCTCTGGAGAATATCCTGCAACTCCAATGCCTTATAAAACTGAAACATTAAATTGCCAATCATATTTGTTTTTGAGGACATTTTTCACAACATTGTACAACAAATCATAAGGTTTAGAACATTGTGTTCCCTCTTCTTGCATTTAGAACAGCTTGCATTCTGTTGGGCATTGATGAAATAAAAGTTATTGATTGTCTCTTGAGGGATGGTGTTCCACACCTCCTCCACTGCAGTCATCAGCTCTCGTATGTTTAAGG
>JAQIXS010003262.1:0-18764 GCA_034700785.1 Rossiulus vilnensis
GACCTTCTTCATGAAATCTTTGCAATCAACGACAAATTGCTGGCCAGAAATGCGTAAAATGCGAGTAAGAATTTCACGTAGGAAAAATTTGCACAATTTACAGCGTAATTACAACAATAACAAAATTCTCACTTTATTCTGGGTGTCCAAGGAATCGTCAGTTCGATTTGCGAAATTCAGATACATTTCCATGAATTCGTGGTAAATTTGGGACAATGCGTTGCTCAAAATCCTACCATTTCGATTCCCGATTTCCATTTTCTCCAATCGCATCAATTCCGAAGAGGTTTCGAAAAATTCCTAGCAAAATACAAATAATAATAATAGTAAATGAATAAGTAAACACAGCTTTTCATGCCTTTCATGTAAGATTTTGACACACCCTAATTAAACGCAGTCTTTCAATGAACAAGTCCATGTTTTCAAAAACTAAATGAGGTGAAAAATTCCACTCCAAAACTGGTTTGTTGTGGCGCTCAAAGTATGTTCCTATGATGCGTTTTTGTTGGTGAAATATCGCCCTGAAATATCTGAACATTTCAAAGGCTTTGTCTATCTTCTCAATTCCTTCCGGAACTTCCAATTGGAAAAGCGAAGTAGGATCAAGAAATGCCCGGGTCTAAAAACAGGCAATTAATCATTTTTAATAATAAAAAAAACAATTAGAAAAATAAATTAACTAAATTAAGAAATAAAAAAAATCAGTCAACGAGCAAATCAAATGATAAATGCCACAAATCATTAATGCTTTTTAATAATGAATATACTGTATTTTTAAACATAATTTTTATAGCTTCCGTTTAAAAAAATCAATGTTTTCGTGATTGTTTCAAAACTGATTGTCTTTTTTATTTACAAATAAATAAGTAAATAAAAAAGAATGGTTTAATTTCGATGGCGTTTTAAAACACCATATAGTTTTTTGGGGAATAGATATTGCAAGCAATTTACTGCATCATTTTTCATACGACAGCACAATTTTAATACACGTACGAACAAATTATTACTATTCTTGTTAATTTAATACTGACAAATCTCGTTTTTAAATAATTTTTTTTTCCTTTTTTTTTTGGGGATTTTGGGAAACTGAATCACTAAACGTATTCATGTATTACATCAAAATTATCATATGTACCTGATGAATCAACTGGTTTGTAATTTCTTTTAGTAGCACTATTATTCTAGGAATAGTGCTGTAATATTTGGACAAAGACCAAGCCAGGCAGACGATGTGCATCATGGGCAACAAGAGCATGGCAAGGTCCGAAAACTCGGACGTTTCGATTGCTGTGAAGTGGCTTTGAAGAGGGGCCAGATGGGCACTGATGTCCTTGGCCTCGACCAAGGCTGAAATTTATAGCCAAATATTGTAGCAACGCAACAGTTCAAAGCGTCCATACGTTTTCACAAATACTACCTTTTTCAATGTCTTTTACTGCATTTTTCAATGCCGGGTAGTAACTGTTATTCGTCTTTTCCATTATGCTCATTATGCCCTTGATTTCTTTGCTGTTCAACTGAAAACATTTTGCGATTTGCAAGCGGAATCATCTTAAACATTCATACATAACACATTTTATACGATTTAGCCAGGACCAAAAAAACCCAAGCAATGTTAAGGTACTCAAAAAAGTTTTTAAAAAATTGAAATAATGTTTGCGAATACCTTTCATAACAAACAATTCTCAACACTTGCCTGTTCATGAATACTCTTTAATCTGTCCCTTCTCATTCTCCAAAATTCCACCTCGTAAGATGGGCCAGGATTTAGCCCTAATTTCATACAATAAGCAGAGTCTTGTTGAATTATCACCTCCACCAACTGGCTCCATTTTCTAGACACCATTTCAATGGATGCCAATAAATCCTCATCGTTTATTTCCCCGCTGGAAAGAAGTATTTTGATTTCTGTATTCAGAAGAGTTCATAGAATTGCAGAAATTAATTTTCTATGAAAACACACCTTTCAATGGCTATTTTTTCCACTTCCTCCACTTTCTCCAAACTGCTTGGCAGAGCAAGAATCGGTTTTCCCACGACCAGACCACAAACCTGCTCCACTGTGGTTCTCAAATCATTCAATTCATGCTTGACATCTTTGACCACAGACTTCGGCCAATGGCGAGTTATATTACTATTGCCACAAAGTGGTATCAAAACCTAAGGAAACATCCAGCTTTAATAACGGAGCTTTTCGGTTTTCTATGGATTCACTGATACAGCTCTGCGTATTCAAAAGAAATTAGTTTAGAAGTGTCGCTGAAGGAGAATTTTGTTTTTGAAAAAAATTGCTCCCAAATAAACAACTTTTATTTGAATTTTGTTTAAAAAATATTCATTATTAAACAGCCACTGCGGGCGAAATAGGCACAAAATTCTAATCGCAAACGATGATTTTACTTATTTTTTTAAAGTTTCGTTAGAAATACCTGCATTACTAATGAACAAAATACCGTAAAGAAAATTGATCGTTAACCAAATCATAAATTGTACTAATATTACACCTTAAAAACGATTTTTTTAACTAAAACTAAAATTAAGGAAACACCGCCGGCAAAAAAAGAGCGAGAAATAACATCACAAATGACGAGTTTTAGCCTAAATTTCTATAAAACAAATAATATTATAATAAAGGAAACAGAATGCAATTTCTTTGTAGAAAAAAACATGAGATATTTTAATTTAAACAGATAATTTTTACGTGGTTTACAATATCATTTTCAATCTCATTCACAAATTAAACTTAGCCGTTACGCATCCTCTAATGTCAATTCGAGTTTATTTAATTTTATTTATAAATAAACGGGGCATTTTCAAATTATAAAAAATAACGCCGACCCTAGCGGAAGACCAATTCTACACTGGGGACAATAAATTTAGCACTTATATTAAGTATTCAAAGCAAAAATGTGTGCGCAATTTGTTTATCACGCTGTTTCTACTTACCCCATTGACAAAAACTGGCAAAACTTCGACTAGGGTGCATGGTAGGTCCCCGTACATCAACTTGGGTTTGAATTTGATTTTGGGCAGCACGCAAGGGCGTCTCTTGACGAAGTAAACGCACTTGGACTTTGGATTTTTGGGGAAAGAGGTTTCTGCCACCAGCTGGTTTCCAGAGACCTGATAGACGATCAGTTTGCTGGGCTCCACGTTGTCCATGAAGTCGTTGATGACGGCCTTCACTAGCTCGGCATTCATCATCTTGAAGCCGATTTCCGGTTTGATGCGAAGAAGACGCAAAATCCATTCGTGGATGAAGAGAAGCCTCGGATCCGCTGCATCGGCCATTGTCCATCAGGAGGACCTCTCTGGGTCTGCAACTACATTGACAGGCAAAGACCCCCTTTGCGAAATTTGCTAAAATCAGGATAAACCTAATCGAGAAGGGTCATGGAAAAGCATGTCCGCCGTTGCTACAACAACTTCGGTTGCTATGCACTTTTGGCAATGAAATCAGTTGGAAAATGTGTCATAAATTAAGGTAATGAAGCGATACGGCTGGTGTTTTTCGCATTGTATTCATGGATTGTTGTCTTGGATGTTATGTCTTTGTGCATTATCAACAGTCTGGTTTATGTCCAGATTGATGCCACTGATGATCTGCTGTTAAATGTGAATTTTCAAGGACTTGCAAAACATTTTAATGACGTAAACCCGTGGTTTTAACAAACCAGAAACAAAGACGTTTAATTTTCACCTGTTTTATTGGTTTTAAACATGTTAGCAAACAATGAACAGGAATGTTACAGCTTTTATTTCGGAACATGTTCAAATACGTACAGTAGAACGCCACAAGCAAGTTCACCCTGAAAAAAGACATTTTGGCTTCAAATTTATAATAATTGCTAAATTTATTGTTTCGGTTTATAATTTTAAAATATACCGTTTATTTATAAAAAAAAATATTGCATTTGAAAAAATCCAAGAGATGATGAAATTTTATTCATAATTCTAACAAGGTCGATTTAAATAAAATGTTTAACAGTTATGATTAATGTGAATGGAAAATGAACCTATAAAATAGCAATTTAACTTTTTGAAAAAAAATGATAATCGTATATATCGAATATCTTATCTCTGACGTTTACTATACATGTAGATGTAGAACATTCGACCTATGCTAGGGTTAAGGGTATCAAATTAAAACAAAAATTGATGTTATTTGGGGTTGTTGTTGTAATCGGGTTGTACTTCACTGTAGGCATCATAGATGGTGCTGGTTTCCAGAAACAAGTTCAAACCTTATCGTAAAAAACACATGTACGGTAATTATGAGGTGATTCTATATCAAAACCGGAGGTTCGATTTTTATCTAATCGTCACAATATTCACAGCTAATGACATTTAAAGATATTATTAGCGCTTAAAATCCTGCTCGGAAAAATTCACCCAGTGATTGTAATTTTATCAATTGCATGATGTACACCAGTTGATATCTTAAAATTAATCTTGTAATCGAAATGTACCCCAATGCGCCGCTACCAATTTATCAGACAAAATTAATTGTTGTCAAGTCCAGCAATGCTAAAGGCTTAACATAGTCCTGTTTTAATGACATTAACTTTAATGACAAGTTTTAATTTCATAATACGATTTAACATGAACTGTTATTTTCACATAATAATCGTCTTCTTATAATTAAGCATGAGGAATTGCAATTTAGCAATGCTACACTGTATGTATAAACACCAAAGAGACATTATAACCTCCGTTTTTGGTCACTTTTCCTTTTAAAAATGACCAATCAGAAGCAAGGGCTACTGACCCATTTTTTACTGTCCAATTGGAGATCCTATATTTAGAAAATGCATTCAGCGTTTTATAATGCCTTTTCCTGGCTGACTTTGAATAGCATCTCAGTTGAAATGACTCAAAACCAGATTAATTAGTGACTATTAAACCAAGAATCCGAATGTGGTGACAGATGAAAATTATCGTTACATCAAATATATAAAACTGGGGCTCAGACTGCGCTACAATGCGTTTAATCAAACAGATAAGGAGATGACCCCAGATTAATCAAGGATAAACAGCGTTAATGACACGCTTATTGGCAACAACAAAGGTATTATCAAGAAATGTAAAGTCAGGTCGTAAATCTGAGTGGCAATCAATAAACACACATTAATAACCGAAAGAATATTGGGTCAACTTTAGGGAACGCGTGTTTGGGAGACTGTCAGAGGCCATAAACTGATAAATATGATTGATTTATCAGCAATTTATCATTGGCTGGAAAAATAATGAAAATAATAAAAATCAAGAAAACACAACCTTCCTATGTACAGTAAGTATTCCGACACTAGGGAATTGCCTAAAAATACTACATTATATACTGAAAAAATAATCCAAAAAAAGACCTTGAGAAAAAAACGTTTCAGTTTTGTGAATTTTCAATTTCAAAAATTCCGACGTGAATATAAAAAACAATTATGGGACCAGGGTTAATTGTTGTCCGTCCAGTGATTAATTCCCCAATCAAACGCGTGCTACTCCAATAAATGACATTCTATTTCAGCCTTTATCTCTGTTTTTTATTACCGGTGATCAACTTCAATATTATCTGAGTGATAATAGAAATTGATATAACGCTACGTCAATCGTCCGGGCTGGATTGTTTCTTCTCTTTTAACGAAGCATTTCTTTTTTTTTAAAATTTCAATGTGGCTACCACTAAAATCATTTTAAATTTCGGTTAGCAGCTCTAGGGGCCATTTCCAATTACAATTTTGCAAAATGAAATGTTATGGCGTCACACAGTCCTTTATATGGTTCGGGGTGGGTGGTGTGGTGATGGTCATCGGAGGGGTGCTCTTCGTGGTCATGCCAAGTATAGTCGATGCTATCATCGCATTGGTAAGTGCACATTTTTGCAATTTCAATTTTCAAGGACCTAAGTTCCAAAAAATCAGCTTTCAGTTTGAAAGTGAAGAATTGGTGATATGATCTTCGTGCAATATACAGGACACTGTGTAGTGTTCACAAAATTATCACATCTCATAACCATGAATTGCTATTGATGCTCAGTATCATTTGGTTTTTCAAAAAAAAATAACAAATAGCCTATAAATACCACATTTCTTTAATAGTTAAATTCTACTTTACATTCATACATATATGTCAATATTTCTGTCAGTTTTATTCTACTTTTACTTACGTGTACAATTATATTTGCATTTTACAGTACATTATTCATCAATTATTAAGGTGTTTAAAGGCCAAAACAGCTGAAGCTCTTAGTGCTTTTATCTTTTTTGATCTACATGTAAATTAATTAGTTATACTTCAAAGCAAAACTTTTTTTTATAAAACATAACCAACAACATGGGTTTTAGATTAGAATCCATTAAAACATGGCATATTGGCACTAGGGTATAAAATTAATTTGTATTGAATATTATAATAAGAAAATATGTTTTCCTTAGAATGCAGTCTTGTTTTATGATCAAACCATTTGTAAAATACTCAATACAAACTATTATAGCTTATACGTTATAAAAATTAGTTTAAAAAGTTTATAAGTTTATAGAAATAATCACAACAATTTTACTTCACATTTTAAAATTATTTTCAGTTACTACCTCTGTCCCCCAGCTCCCTCATCTATCCAATATGGCAAGAGGTATTATGAGTCCAATTCATTGCGTTTTAACCTCATTAATCACAGTAATATTGCTTAACGTTTTAATTCGTGGTTCAGATTCCAGTTCCAATTTACAGGGAATTCTACGTATTTCATTACAAGAATGGGCGGGAATATTCAAATGATCCAACAATACAGTTAGAAGTGGAAGAGCGTGGTCCTTACGTCTACAGGTACATAAATGAACATACATGTATAAAACTATTAAAATTATTAATTCCAAAGAGTCCAATTGGAAGCACTACTTTCAAATAAGTCAGTCTCTTTTCTTACAAGTTAACTGCTGAACCTAAGTTTTACAGTGCAACGAAACAAATTTTACTTCGCATGGGTAAATGTCAGTAAAAAATGATGGAATCCGTACAGAATAAAATTCTGCTTCTCTTCATTGTAGAAATTTTATTCAGCATTTATTTACCAAATCAAATCCTGTTAGTTTTTTTTAAATGAGAAAATATGGAAACGCGTAATTCCCGTTGAAAACTAGTTTACCAAATATTTTTCTAAGGTACTTAAAAATAGTCAGATGAATGTAATTGTTAATGACAAGAAAAGTGGATTTTCGATGTGAGAACTAATACATTCACACCGCCGAATGTATAATTACTATTTTTCATATCAGGGAAGTTCGAGAAAAAGTTTTCATCAAATGGGACTCTGATGGCGAATTCGTGAATTATCGAGAAACACACACTTATCCATTTATATCTGAGTTGTCAAACGGCTCAGAATTTGACGTGGTGACGGTTCCAAATGTAGCACTTTTAGTAAGTATTGACAGCGCAATATTGACATTCTTACAATATTACGTTAACAAAAGTCATTACGTAAAATGAAATTATGTTTTTGCTCATGCATCTCTTCATCAGCGTAAAGAGAGATGTTCAATAAACCTGTAGCAATCAAATAACTAAGTGCAGTGGACATAAGCAATTTTATTCGAATCGTACGAGCTCGTACTTAAGAAAATAAATTCCTTTAAAAAATAGTTTTTAAAATTGTCTTTATCTACTTTACATCGACATAGTTTTAGTTTTCGAGTCATTTTTAGACGAATGCAACCCATGTATTTTCAATGAATTAAAAAACACGTTAATTAAATTTAAAAAATGCTTGGTTTCTTTAAAAAAACACATCCTTCATTATTGCAATTGACATGAAAACAACGTACATGTAGATCGATGTGACTTTAATATTAATACTAAACCAGGACGAAATTATGTAGCTTTTCATTTCAGCTCTCATTAGCAGACTCGAACACGCTCCAAAAACCCAATGTGATAATTGCGAAACTGCCCGTATTTCACGTACTAAATATCACAGAAATGCTTTATTTTACTTTCAGACTGTGAAAAGCTTACGATTGGATATTGTCGCTGGGTTACCATATAATAACTTATTTATTGAAGTAGCCGTCACTCCATTTATATGGAGTGGTTATTATGTTGAGAAGTTGGACGGAATTTTGCCAGGGGGCATGTTTGCCCTGTTTTACGGGGTAAGTACTTAATTTTAAACTCATCAACTGTTTATCCAAAAAGAATTAAAAGAGTGATTCCAAGCCATGTGGTCAAGTTTTTAAAAACGGACTTCACATGACCATCGCAAAATTTTGCACCAAACTGCCAGTTGCATGAAATCACCCAATACTAAAATTATTCAAAATCATTTAATTCTTTCTTTGGACATGTTTCATAATATTTTTTCGGTCTTGAATTTCAGAAAAATGGCACAGACGACATGGAATACAGAATAAATCGAGGAACAAGAGATGTGGGCCAACAATTTGAAATTGAAACCTGGAATGGTTTAGAGTAGGTAGCCATCAGTTTTACACACACACACAAAAAGAAATCAAAGAAAATAATAAATAGAAAAACCTGTTAAGTATTTTTAAGTCAGAAAGACCCGACAGTGGTAACGGATGGATTAATCCGATTATTTATGAATAGGCATGCATTTCAAACAATGAATTAAAAATCGTGCAATCGTGATTAAAATTTATATTTGCTATCATAACCTGAATTTAAGAAAGACAGAAATGTTTATCAGGAAAACTTTAACATTTCTACATTCATCTTATGACAATTTCCTGCTTGAGGTTTACTCATAAATATTTCAACTTTTTTTTTTACAATGTTTTAGTACACTGACTTATTGGACCGATGAATGCGCTATGATAAATGGATCTGGTAAGAATATCAATTTACTTTGCCTGAATACATTATATACAAGACCATGTGTGGAAAAAATATTTCTATCACATAGTTTTATAACGAAATATTGGATAAATATTGTCTAAACCTTCCTGAGGGCATCACATCAATAATCAAAATGTCAATTTTCCAGATGGAACTATGTACAATGGAGATATCAATAAAGGAGACCGCGTATATATCTTCGTTTCGGATATTTGCAGGTCAGCTATTACACAGTTTATATGGTATTTAATTGCTTGACATTTCATCAATTTCAAAAATCGATATTTGAGATATGGTCAGGTCTAAGGCAGTTTCAATTTAAAAAAAAAACGCATTTCTTCATGAAAGCACCTTTGAATCTCTACAATTACTAGTATTTAAAAGGAGTTATCTAATTATTTGAATAGTTTTGAAGAATTAGACATTTAACCACATTTTTATAGCGAGTGGTAAACATGATTTTCTCTTTCTCTCACTTTTGATTTGAGGAAAGTTGTTATAATAAAATACAATTTGAGAATAAACAACAGGTAGGCTTACAACTTCAAAAAGTTCAAAGAACGAATGCCATCTTAATAATTAAGCATCAGGACTCCAGAAAATAAACCTGACCTAACCTAAACCTTTGGCATTTGACCAGATCCATCTACGTGGACTACGTGGAAGAGATGTCCTACCGGGGTTTCAGCGGTCACAGGTTCCGATCGGATGGCAGGTTGTTTGCCGACCCGGGTACAAATCCAGAGAACAAGTGTTTTTGTGGAGACAGTGGCACCGAATGCTACGCAACTGGTTTTGCGAACCTTACAGCGTGCAAAGGTTGGCTATAACGCTCGATATCCGATGAGATTTTAAAACTAATTTGTATTTAATACGAACAAATGCAATTCAAACTAACGGTATTTGAGTTATCAAAACACACGAAATTATCCTATCAAACCTTACCTAAAAATGAAATCGCTGTTTAGGAATGTTTAGGATGAATATGATATCAATCCTTAAGCACCAAATAATTTCACAACTTCTCCAAATCATATTTTTTTCGCATCCCACGCTAAGAATTTAAAACAAAATATCACGAATGCATGCTTTTTACTTACATTTCATTGAAAACATCATGTTATGGACACCCGCATGCGAAAAATGAATTTCAAATTATAATTCTCCAAAGAAAAGTGCTGAAAATATCATAATTTCCATGACATTTCCTGACAATATTAATTTCCCTGTCTTCTTAACCGAAGTCTATCATAAACCATGCACAACAGCTATAAGGGTGCTTAATTCCCTTAGTGCTAAGAATTTATTGAAATTTGAACTTCCCTTTAAAATTAACACCGCAGGTGCTCCGATATATCTCTCGCATCCGCATATGTTATTTGTGGACGAATACATACAAAATCAAACGATAGGACAACACCCGGACGAAACCCTTCACGTTTCAGAAGTCAACATTGAACCGGTAGGTTTGGAGAATAATTTTCAAAATTTCAATAAGTGGATACGGCGAAATAAGTTGGGCCATATCAGTAACCGTAACTCTATACGAGCTTATTTTTCAGAATTCAGGAATGATGCTTTACATCCACATCAAATTCCAAATTAATGTGAAAATGCCAGCATTAAAAATAGGGTAAGCGAAAAAGCATCTTTCGTGTTCATTCACGTCAATTATCGAGTTCCCTGCTTTTAACGCCCGCTTTTCTTTCAATTTTAAACAGAATAAAAGACTTCAAAGAACAGATGCTACCTGTCATGTGGCTTGATGAAGTAAGTGAAGTGCCCGACTTCTACTACAACTAAGTCCACTACTTGTTGTCAAAAGTAGTCCAATTCATCTAATTAGATAAAAATCACTTTGAGTAATTACTTATGTCGAATTTAACTAAAAACCGAGATTTTTATAGGAATCTGGATAGAAAACCTTCAATAAACAGAAAATTACGAACCTATCTTGGAAAAAAAGCACATTCTGATATCAAAATTCCCTTATCTCAGCCATTTTGTAAAAAAATCGAACATTTTCGAAAAATTAATTACAAATTATGGATTTTGGTCTATATTTCTGCAAGAAAAAATTCCTGAGGAATTACACCGAGATCATAGGTCTTGGCAAACATTGCTAACTAAAACTGTCCTTGAAATGTTCTTAATTAACGAAACGCTGTGGGAAGAAATGCCTGACCGAAAGACATCCTTCACCATTAATCGTTCGGAAACTTCAATTTCTTATCCCTGACGTAAAAACTTAAAATACACTTCGCATTTCTTGCAGACTGCCACCCTTGATGACCCTAGAATAGATTTGCTGAACCACGATCTATTTATGCCGATGAACATTGCGTATGCGCTACCGATTGTCGTGATGTGTTTGGGTGCGGCAGCATCAGCAATTGGCTTAGGATGCATGATCTCCCTCTTATGGACCCAGGCAAGTATTAATTAAATAAAAAAAGAATCGTCTCAGACAGAACAATCCATTTAAACGTGAATTTCAATCCACTTTCCAGAAGCGAAAGGATGACGAGAAAAAGAAACTCGCAGGGGACTCTGACTCCATCTTTTAGGAATAATTTCACATCAAATACGAATTACTGTTGCTAAATTAAATGCCGAGCTGCTCCATGACTCCATAAAATTATTCTGCAATTAAGAAAACGAGTGCTTTCGATCGCAGATTACGATTAACGAAACAAGCTGGAAAAAAACCCGTTAAACAAGCATCACTTATTGGAGTGAAGCATGTTAGAAATGACCCCTGTAAGAGCAAAGCAGAGCCTGATTGCAACTATGATTTTCTGTCCGTCATTAAAGGTGAGCACATTTGACATGCGTCATAAACGTATTTAATAAAACTTGGTTGAATTTCAAAACAGAACGGTTTTGGACAAATGCGGCCGCATGTTAGTTGATCTTTCGAAAGCTTTCCCTGATTTACGGTTTACATGTGAATATGGATGCGTGGTGAATGCCAGTTTTCACATAAATGGATTTTAATTTGCTATAATTTCTCGAGGGCGTAACACCAGGACGTGTTGTGCCTTTAGCACATTATACAAAAGAATTAGCGAATAAACAGCTCGCGAAAAACACAAGAAGATAAACGGCCAAAATGCAGTGATAATCGAAAAGGAAAATAAGCACCAGAAGCTTACCTAGGGCAAACCATGGCATTGTATTCAATGCGCTAAAACAGGCCATGCACCTGAAATTGAACGAAAAATTATCTTCAAATACTGAGGACAGATGTAACAAGAGTTCATTTTAAGAGGACGATTTTGTTAAACTTAAACAACAGTGTGCACATATTTGCAATAATCTTGCTGAAATTTATTCAACGAGCAAGAGTTGTCATATACCTGTTTCTTTTTTTGTGTTTTTCCCTTTCATTATATAAGAACTACAAGAATTGTTTCAGTTGAATTCCAACTGTATTCTAGTTTTGAACAGATCATTTCAGATGAACAATTGCAGATAAGTTTGCATCCGTTAAAAATTTACATTTTCTGGTTTCAAGCATTAGTTTGAGAATGTTGCATTTCTAGAATTGTCGATGAGAGAGTAAATCACACTTTTCGATTGGGAGAAATACAACAGACACAAACAAATATTAACAGGAAAAACATAAGCATCTGTGGACAAATTAAGCCTACACCATTAAACGACGAAAAAACAAGAAAAAATGAAAACATTTCTGGATTGAATAACGTTTTTTTACCATCGGTTTGCTCCTTCGTAAAAAAGAAGAATATTTATAACATCAAATTGCCGCCGGCATGTCGCGGCGAATCCAGCAACATTTTGAGGGGCGGATTGGGAACGATCACCATCCTGCTTTTAAGATCATCGGGAATGTCATCCAGTGAGGGGACAAACTGCACCGTGGAACGCTTCGAAGTGGACGAAGGAGTGAACGCCAAAGAGCAAGAGGAACGACGGTGAGATCGCCTCACTGGGGTGACAGTCACGAGCGACTCCGCAGTTTCCCCCCTTAAATGTGGCCAAAACCTGAAACCAACACAAAACCGAATATTGCTTCAGATCTAAAAAAAATTACCACCCGGAGACAACTTCAATAACTTTTTAAGACAGTGTTCGACAAATAGCACTGTTCAACAATTTTGAAATTGTCACATTTTCCAAACATTTGACAAAAACGCTGATATAAATTTTTGCGAAAATTCCTAGTGATTCCTTCACTCACCTTTTGGAGATGGGAGTCTCATCTTTCACTATGTAATTAATCAGAGTTGATGAAAAAACGTTTTCGGCATTCAAGGCGTAATCACGGTGTCTCTGTGGTCTTGGAGTATCAATCCTTACAAAACTCGTTTTATGGTTCTCATCGATCAGTCTTGTTCGCATATCAAGGAGCTTGTCCAATGGCTATAAAACAATGTTCAGTGTTTGGGCACTCATTACCAATTCACAAACTTATCGCATTTTGTAGATGCATGCAACAATATTTTCACGCATCATTAATATAAAATCAGCTAATAAAAAACCAATGACATCTAGGGCCACTAAGCTAGCACATACATTTAAATATTTCCAACACATTCAAATGCTCTTAAATACGACCATTTATGAAATTTACCTGCGCACAGCAGTTGGCTCCCGCCGCTAGCAAAGCTAACGCTTCGGCCGTATTGTTACCCAGATCAGAGATCTTTGCTCGGCATTCCCAATAGGCCGCTAGCTTGCAAACATTTTGAGTTTTCTCGAACATTGCGTCCAACCATTCAGTGGCCTCTTGCAGGGAGTAGCAGCTGTCCAGGAGTATGCTCAGGTTTGCGAGAGCCTCATCAAACTCTTTCATCTCATCTTCACTTTCCGTTTCTGAACCTGCCTCCGATAAGGAGACGACGGGATGCTGAACATGAAAAGAAAACAAGGTTTCGACAATTTCCTACATTAAGAAAAAACTTTACAAAAAAAAAACACCTTACCATAAGCTGTTCTAAAGGATACTGCATTTGCTCACGTATAAGCCGCGCCTTTCCCCCAAAATTTAAAGATTTGAAAAGGGGGTGCCGTTTATACATGCACCTTTGAATAATGAATAATTTATTTTCTTAAAAATTATCATAAAGTCTGATTTCGGGATGCGGCTTATATGGTGCCTATATATTGTGTCACACATCAATAGCATATTTTGGAAGACTTAGAGAGCATTTGGAACAGATTTCGTCATTACCATGGTGTTTAATGTTGACTCGTCTTTATTAATCACGCGTAGTGGTGTCCTGCCAGCAAACCTCGTATTGTGAGGAGTAGACTGATCACCGTAAGCATCATCTGCTGGTGATTCCAGGGAAGATAGACTGGGTGTGGCTCCGAGGGAACGGGAGCGTAACTGTCCCTTTCTCTTTAGTTCGGAGAGCTCCACACCGAAACAGTGCAAGTGTCGAAAAGCCGTAGGTGTGTGATTGTGAGACTCAAGCCATGACGACAACCTTCTCCTGTGTGCAAAATGATGGTTAAACTTCGAGGGTGAAGGTGTATACAGAATAATTCCTAAATTACCTTAGAGATGGGCTTTTGCAAGAATTCCCGTCCCGAATTGGAATTTCAAAAGCCACGCTTTTTCGTTTAGACTGCATTTTAGAGGCAGATTTCGAGACTGCAAAAAAAGTAGAGAGGACGTTAATGATAAGGCGATATAAAATGAAATCGGAAACTGAATTTAAATGTGTCTAGAGTCCTTTTCAGGTCATTGCCACTTATTTGAAATTTCATTGTACACTAAACTAGTTTTTTTACACGTTGTTCTAAACAATTAAACGAGGTAATCCCGTCAAACCCAAATTACAATATAAAATGTCATCCAATATGCACCATATGTTAAATTTGCAATTAAAATAAAAATAATAATGATGGAAAGCGTCAATAAGAAATGCCATTCTCAATATTTACCTAAATTTGATTTCTTAGAAGTCTTAGCATCTGGCTGCTCAGTGACGAGAGGCAAAGGAAATTGTGGAACGTTGGCGCTTTCCCTTTTTCCATTCACCTGAAAAATAATCTTCACTCATTAATTATTTGAATCCAACAGGTACCCACCTCAGGAAATATTTAATGGTCAACAAAAAACCAAACAAAGTCTTGCGTATTGTAATTAGTTTACAATATTTTTTTATATTTTGCAATGGTGCAAATATACACTTTCTTAACATAATAACATAAATCAATTTCTAACACAAATGGTGTAAATGGCACAATGACAACATGAACCAATAAAAAAAAACCAAATAAATATTTGTAACAGAAAATAGATGATGAGTACTCTTACCTTTGAGGCACAGCTCAAAACTGGCACTGGACGAGTTTCAGAACGTGATCTTACAGCAGGTCGAGATTCAACATTTTGCAAAGTGGAAATCCTTGATTCTTGTTTTTTGGCAATATTTGATGTCCCCGTAGCATTGCTTGGTTTTCCTTGAATTACAAAACTACTACTTGGTCGTTTTGCCTGAAGAGTAGCAGATTTTTTAGCTGGTCCCGATTGTGGTGCGGTGGTCTTAGGAAGTGAAAATACTGTTGAAAAAGTGCGATTCCTTAAGACCGGTTGAACATTTTTGGCATTCTGCACAACCCTTTTGTTTGCAGTTTGGATCTGAGAAGTCTGACTCCCTCCAGCAGTTTTAAGATGAAACCGGTGGAGTGACGCCCGTACTTTATTGGTTAACACGTTGATGTCATTATTCACTGTGGGTTTTTGAACCTCCCTCTTTATTCCGTCAGTTTTAACCGGACTTGAATGTACCTAATAAATTAATTTGAACAGCTTGTAAGAGTGGGTTTTCAAACAAGTTCGATTCGCCAAAATTCAATGCATTTGATTCTTATTCGCAATTTAATATAAACTGCAAATTTATCCATACCTTCATTTCATTAGCACACATGAAATACCAATAATTACCAATATTGTATCTAACAGCATGGAATGTATAAAATGAGGTACCTTTTGACTTGGTTGAACATCTTTCGCTTTTTGTCGATTCAGCACAAGCTGGGAAACGCACCGTGTAACCCTCCCGGATTTGGCAGGTCCGTCAGATGAACTGGCCACTTTCTTTGGCAAACAAGCAGTAGATTTGCTTTGAATAACCAAAGTTTGTCTACGCGGGTTCACTGGAATAGTTTGTATTTTTTTGTCTGCAGGTAACAAATTCTTGAATTCAGATGGTGCTTTTGCAGGTATTTTCGTAGGAGGAATCTGAATCTTGGACTTCTTCGAGATGATCATAGTTTGTCGACGCAGAGATTCCGGAATGGTTCTGTGTTTCACGGAGATCACAGATATTGTTTGCCTCCTTAAAATACGTTTAGAACTATGAAACTGTGACCCCACAAGCGCAATTAGGTGGCATTTTATTTAAGAATATAATCCCTTAGAAAGCTTTATGACATGACTATACCAACCTAATTTCATTACTCTTTGAATCTTCAAAGGCTTTTTTTGCATTCTTCCATTCGATTAACAACTCCCTAAAGTGAACAACTAGCAATTTAAAGTCACAATGTCACAAAGACTTCCACAAGGAAAAACTGGCCAAAATTTACCTTCTGCTTTTCTTGACGAGTTCGTTTTCGACTGAAGCTTCTTTACTTGGGACAGATGGGGTTTCATTTAACTGTACCTCCTTTCCATATTCATTTTTTCTCTTTGAATTCTCAGAAGCTGCACAAGTTAGGGAAACATTTTCCTTATCTGAAATGCAATGCAGGCAAACTAATGAACTCTGCTAGGGATAATTACACTGCTGTCATTTGAATTAAAAGGCAGGGTTTGTACTAACCGGCTAAACGTGGACTAAAACGTCTGCGCTTGGCATCTTCAGAGTAACCGAAGTGAGTCCATTTTAGCATGCCACTTCTCCTCTTCAGAAAGCTAAAAAGATCAGTTAAGCTTTGATGTGAAATTATAGCCACAAAAAGTAATAAAAGAACATGATAGTTCAATCTGAAGAGCAAGTAGACTAACAGCAATCTTCATTAAAAGAAGTTGATATTAATATTATAAGCAATTCTCACTTTGTATGGACGACTTTTTCTTCCTCAGGTGGCTGTGGTTTCGCAGTTTTGTCAATGATTGCACTTTTTTGCAAGTGGAAATCAGAATCAGTCAATTTGTCCGTATTTATTTTCCTAACTTTCACCCATGGCTTCTCGGATCGTGGTGGCCTTCCTTTATCAATGCGCCACTTTTCAAACAACTCGTTACGAGACTCTTTGAAAACAAAAATAATTCTTGAATGAGCAGCATATCCGTATGTGCCGCATAAATAACTTTAAAAAATGATGCATTAGATACATCAATTCAAATCAGTACCATACAGTCACCAAAGATTGGCCATGTGGAAGGGGTGTGTAAGCCATGAACCCATGGATGTCATTTTTTATTTTTTATTATTCAACATGACGGTCACCATCATAATTGTCAAACTGAATTTCTGTTAGCTTAGGGCAATCCTTTGGAATATAATTGGAACGTCTGATGGCATGCAACAAAATAACCGGTAGTATGGATCCCGCCTTGTTCACTGTCTCCCATTAGACCCTTAATAACATTCGGGAAACAATTATCTCTCTACTATTTACCAGTGAGTTCCTACACTCGACTCATAAGGATTCGAAATGGGCAGCAATATTCAAGGAGTGGGTCTTACTACATGTAATGATAAATATCTAATTTCTTTACATGTAAACTTCTAAGGGCAATTTTTAATATTCTTTGGACAAATCAAAGTCGCTGATAGCCAAAACAGTAATTTTAGTAATACGCTTACCCCACTTTGCTGCTTTCCTTACAGACGCATTTAGATGTAAAATAATTATTGAAGCAAACAGCTACTGTAGTTTAAAAAAACAAGGTGCGGCAGAGGTGGATTTAGGAATATAAATAAGCTTTAATTGCCATGAGGCCTCAGTCTGAATGGGCCTCACAAAATATCATCGACGAAGTAATGAAAAAAGGCAGTCTGCTAAAGAATCAGCTTTGATACACATTCTTAATCTCTTTTAAAAATGTTCAAAAAGGGCATAGGGCATTCTGTATAAAAGCTTCCAATAGCTTATAGCAAGGATTAGGCCACCATCATTGTATACTAGACTAGAGTACTAAAGGTAGGGTCAGATGACATTACCCAGATCGTTATTACAGAAGTTCAGAAACTGCAAACATTTGTTTCTTTATGCTGTTGAATTTCTCATTTCGTAATGTATCGTAATGTAACCAGACATGGTCATTGACGTTCGGTTGTCGGTTACCATATAACAACCGCTATCAGACAACCAACGTAGGTCGCACTTTCATTTTTAAACAAGTCAAATGTTCTTACCTCTCCTCTGCATGGCGCCTTAATTCCAGTGTAGATATGTTATTAATTTATTTCCAATTTGATAGAAATTACAGACGAACCAGAGCTGTTTCAGAAACAAGAATCAGTTGATCGCGCATGAAAAATAAAATTTCAAAAATGTCGAATGTTGATAGGCCTAATAAAAGCCTGAACGTGATTGGCCGAAATAGTTACCCACGTGACCAACTTAAAATTATTTACGATAAAGTCCCGCCTTTTATGCAGGGAACTCATATAGGAGCGAATAAGTGGTAAAGTGCCACTCTGCATGCGAGATCAGTCAACTTTCACCAATAATGCAAAAAACAATACACATATTTGCTTCAAATACTCATTATCTATTATGGCCTGAGTTACTTATAATTAAAAAAATTAAATAAAACTTGAAAAACCCATTATGCAACCTCCAGTGCCCCCAGTGGAGGTTTCATTGACAGGCAAAAATGTTTTTTGGAGGTCGCATGTTTTCTTTCCAATTTTTTAAATATTTTTTTTTAAAACTAAATTGGACTTTTCCAAATTTGTAACAATAACTCAAGAACATGGTCATTA
>JAQIXS010003263.1:0-18758 GCA_034700785.1 Rossiulus vilnensis
CGGAACGCCGTTCCGGCTCGTAAAAAAGTACCGGAACGCCGTACCGGCGCGTTCCGGCCCCACTACACCACTGTCTAGCACCATATTTCATTTGAATTTCGTGTAATTTCTAACTTTTAAACGGGTGGTAGAGCGCCCTAAGTAACATAAGTTTGAATGCGAGATTCTGTTAGTATTTAAAATTACACAATTTCAAAATGTGCCAGGTGTCTACTTAATGGTGGTATCAGAATAGCATAATTGATTACCTATTGTTAGCTATGTTTATTGACAAAACGTTCATTAGACAATCGTAAAAAATTGATCTGCAGTGCTTATTTTTTTCCAAATATTTTGCGTATATAAGTTCAATTTATTTTATAGACTTGGTGGAGTACAAATAATTTCAGTCCGTAGTGATTTCAAGGAAATCATTGAGGTTGTATAGCTTGTCATTCCAATTCACTTCTGGAACTCTTAGTTCTAGATATCATTAGCGGTGCTGTGTTTAATGTCTGGTAGGTGGGGGGGTGGAAATACTTATTTCGCCCCCCTCCCCCCACTCCTTTCCGCGAATATGTTGTTGGCGTGTAAAGCAGTTATTAATTAATGTAACGCTGTAGGCGAAAATTTGTTTTCAATTCATTAAATGTTATGAAGTTTTGCCTATATTTCACTGAGAAACATTAAGTAATGAAACGCGGCAGGCAAATTTTTTATAAAAAAATTAATCGCAACTAATCAATTTCGGCCTATATTTCTTCGAGAAATATTACCGAAAAATACTGCCAAGAAATGGAATTTTGTAGGCCAACATTTTTTAAAACCGAGATTAAAATCATCGATTAGAAACAAAAAATTTGGAAATCCAAGACCTACTTTCGGAGGTGGGCACCAACAACATTTTTTGTGATTTTTTATGGACGCGTAGGCGAAAGTTTTGCAAATTTTGGTTCGACCGAAATTATATCCTCTAATTAGACCTAGCTTTCATACTCCAATTGACAATTTAAAAGCTACTTAAAAAACGCAGGAAATGTTGAATGAAATAAATCATGCGACATAAGATGGGGGTCTCTAAGGGGAATCCTGCCTGGATTCTGAGACAAGCTTAATACGTAATAACTGTTTTGATTTGTGTTTACTGTATAAAATGTAGGTGTGAAATGAATCTTTGTATGAATGTAGATATGGTTTTCTAACAATGTTTTTTTAGATATTCTTGTGATTTTCTGTTAGAAAACAGTACTTTAAATGTATTTATAGGGAAAGACACTATGAAATTGATTAGATTGGCATGAATTGATTTGGGTGTTTGATATTTGCATTGCTGTAGTTCTTGAAACTTGAGTGCAGTGATGTACAAGTATTGTGTTGAAGGCTCGAGGAACACCTTTTCCAGCCTGTCTAACAAAACATACTGTGTAACAAAATAACACGACTACAAACAAATCACCAAAAACTACGACAAAACACAAATATAAACACACAATCGTAAGATGTTCATTAAATGAATTCGAATGAACTAAACTGGAATCCATAAATTTGTGCTAAATAATCAGCCTTTCCAACAAACCCTAACATCATTGCAAAAAGAGAGAAAGATAATAGGACAAACTGTGCTGGCTTTTATGGCTTTTTAAAACTATAAAAAATTGATGAGTATTATATTGTAAATAGAAATATAGTAAGTATACATGTAAGTATAGTAGAAGGATAAGTAAAAATACAATATTATATGGATAGGGAATAAAAATAGAATTTCATGGAGATTAGAGTAGGGATTTGAAATAGGGATTATTATGGTTTGGAAAGTACTCCTCTTTCATAACGATCGTCTTAAGTTAGCCTTGCTGGGGTCCACATTCTAGCTAGTATAAATTAAAAATTGAAAGTGTAGGGTAAAAGAAGTCAATGATAGGCTGTTTGTTGCTTCAAGAAGTAGGTGTAGGTGTAGATATAAGTTTTGCATAATCAGTTGCAATTCTGGAGATACAGCATGCAGGTTCACAGACAGGCGTGAATAAAGATGAAAAACTAATTATTTGTCATACGTGTTATGCGAATAGATTTATAGATACAATAATGGTGCGCCGGAATGGTGGTAGCCGACATTTATCTACGTGTATGTATGATATAAGATTACTCCATGCAAAATTTTATTCAAATAGGTCAAAAACGTAGAGGCCTTAGACGCCTCTTTTTGCCTTACAGTCAAAGTAAGCATATTTTATTGTCAGGAAATGTGTTTGATTAGCCTATCATTATTGATATGATACAACTAAACACTAAGCAAAATTGTGAGAAAAATCACATGCAAATTAGGAAAACTACAGCTTCACTTTTTAGGCCTTGTTAGTCCTATCGTAGAGAAATAAAAAATACTAAAATTTAAAGGCTTTAAAGTTTAATAGACTTAAATATAATCACAAATATTAAGTAATACGCAGTCTCAGTGTGACATAACACATCCTCCCAATACCCCCCTTGTGCGTGACGTGATTAATGAATGCCCCAAACTCATGGAGCTCAATAGCTTTGTTGGCCTGCTTTTTCACCCATATGCATAAGTTCCCACTTGTTGAGTTTGGTACAGATCCTCGAGCCAAGGCTGCTTCTGGTTGGCCATCATTTGCTAGACTACAGCTAATCGATAGTGAGCCAATAACCCTGGCATGTTTTTCCACGCAATGTATTGACTTTGATCCTTTGTGGCTTAGTTCCATTTCCGCCTCAGTGAACTTCCTGCGTCTTGCTAGTTTCCACACCCTAGTCAGGTTTATTTCTGCGCGAGTGTCACTGCGACACTTTTATCTGTTCGAAATTGGTTGCGACCATTATAAAGTTTCTACCTACCACTCACTTTCCGTGTAAAACGCATCTCCCAAATGGATGGGATTAAATCTGGAGGATTTGCAGTCTTGGGCAGTGAAAGAAGGCAAGCAGCAGGTGCACTTGCCAGGATTTTCTGAAAAAGCCATCTGCTGCTGGACAAGTTACCAAATGGAACGTGCAAGAAATGGCACCAGGTGGCTGGCATCAGTGATTGGCATGTGATGAATGCTTCTGTTACTAAGCCCACGCAGGCAAGCACTATAGGTCTTACTCCCTCAGTTGAATTCATTGCAGTGGCCTCTTGTGGGAAAAAGTATAGTAATACCTCTCTATGGTGACCACCAAGGGAACCAGACAAAATCTGTCAACTTAGACAATGGTCAGTGTGTAGAAGTAACAAAACTTTCCAAAAGTTATTTTAATCAATTTGTAAAACCTAACTCGAAGTATATTTAACGTTGCCATCGAGTATGCAGAAGTTTGCTTTTCATAAAAATAAAGTTACCAATGTTAAAAAAGCATCGATAGAAAATTGAGTAATTATGACAGAGCAATTACATTCTTCAATTTTTCATCAGTGTTTGACGAATTTTATCCTGACAATGACCTCATAATAAATATTTGGACCCCTTTCATTTATTAATTAAATAGTAAAGGATATATGATTTTAAAACATTACAAGAGCTTGTGCTTAGCATTACACTATGTGCGGTTTTAAAAACAATACCCCGAGCAACGTTAAGCAGAAATAATAACACAAGCAAATTAATTTCAGTTGCTCAATTTTCAGATCTAAATTTACATTGTTAATGAGATAATTTTGCCGCGTAATATTTTCTATATACAGTAAAACCTTCATACTTTCACCACCCAAGGGACTGAATCAAACCGGTCAACATATATAACGAGGCTTGTACTGATACAGAATTTTAATTTTGACAGTTTTTAGACCCCCTCTTCCCCCCATCCTCCTCCATCCCCACATGTCCCGTCCTATTTAAAAATATGCTTAGGGTCATGAATTATTTAATGCAGTACCAGTATTGCTAATGTGTTGCAAATTTGTCCAGCAATTACAGTAGTACTGGAATTTTAAAACACAAACACTTTAATGTACAATATATAGCGTACTTACAAATTTCATTCTGTAAGAATAAACAGTATAAGTCTCGAATCAAATTCTGCAATGTTTTATTTTTCTGATTGCAATTAAAAAGGCAATTCCCCCTACTTACTGCCAAGGCACTTTTTTACTGTAGGAGTACAAAAAGAACATCTGCAGAGACAGTTGCTATTCACGGGTTTACAGCATAATGTAAGCTTGCAAGCAGCCAATCAGTGTAACCATCCATGATTTTACATGTTAAAACCTTGTTGGTCGGCGTGCAGAGAGTAAGTTTCAATTTTATCCACGTCCAAGTAGTTAAGATATAACGTGCAGTAGCCTAGTCAACATGTGGAAGTCGTCTTCCACTGAGTTAATGTAGTGACTGTCCGGTCTGTTAAAATGTGACCAACGAATGGAGGTGATTAACATGGGGAGGCGGTATTCTGTATATGATTAGCGAAGTGTGCATCCATATATATGGCTCTATCTAATAGTCATCTAACATTTTATATATGTGGACATGTATGTAATCATAAATGGCTTTATCTTACAATACCATGTATTGTGATGTCAATATATCGTCTTCTAAATGTCTAAAGCAGCATATTAATGCCATGCGGTAGAGGGGTTTATTGGTTTAACCCAAATTTAAACACATAAGTAATATTACAAATTTTGAACAGTCAATAGAGCTGAAGAGTAATTGGAAAGGAAATACGGTCGTGGCCGATTACAGAGGTACTATCCCAGCATTCGCCTCGAAATATTATGGAAACCACGGAAACCACAATTAGGAAAGCCAACTAGGTAGATTAATGTCCATATATATACGTGTATATAACCCCCATATATGCACAGTGTTAGCGTTTCCACCTGGGAGTGTACTACCCTTAAGAGGTCACACCTGTAAGTCACACAGTCCAATATATAGCTGTTCTGGATTCCATAAACGACTTAAGTTCATCATTTATAATTTTAGATGTTTTCCGCAGTTCTGTAATGATGACGTCAACTTGGATTACAACTTAAAGAATTAAAGAGGTCTAATTTTTCACGTAGTTGGTCTGTTCTGAAGGGAGGTTGTGGAATTCTACAAATGTTTTTCTTTGCCAGAAACTCAATTGAAATTGTTGTGTGGGCAGACACGTCTTGGTGCAGCACTAAATTATCCGAAATGTTCCTTCAGATTTACTGGACCCATTGTGAACAAATAATTTTTACCGAAATACAAACATTTAATTAGGCCCTATACGAAGGTGTCTCGAAAATATGCAACTGGTGGGTCCAAAGAATCAGATGTTTTAAGCTGAAAAACGGATATTGGGTGCCGGTAACTTACGACATTATGGTTTGCACCCTTTAATTTTTGGTAGGGAAGTCCTGTTGGGAGAAGGGCGACTAACAGCTTCGAACTAGGTTGATGCATAGTCGGAGAGGTTAGTGCACTTCATAATGGTTTTAAGTTTGGATTCATCAGTATCAGTTGGTTTAATAGAGCGGCAGATTATCTTCTTGAGTAATCCTCAAGTTCTTCAAGCTTTTTAAGTATTTTTTGAGTAGCCCTCTGTACGAATATATTGGTGGTCATTTTGTACTGATTTGGACTGAAACGATTTCCTTGTTTCTTATAGTTTATTTAATCCTTAATCACGTTTATTCTTACAGGCATGCAAGTTTGTTAAAAGTATTTAATCGGCAGTTGAGTGTGTTAAAGTCGTTGTTTTGTCTAGTCAGTTGGTCAGAAAATCTCAGAAATAATCAATAATCGTTGTACATTTAATAATTAAAATATGAATTACCATTCTAGATTTTAGGTTCATCGTTTTGCAACAATCTTTGATTTGTTTAATTTGATTGGTAAGTTGATCAAGACTCATGTTTCAAATGCCAACCACCTTGGAAAAGTCCTGCTAACATTCGGTGATGTAAAGCACGAGTTCCCATTTTTTGTGCAGGTGTGTTGCGCTGGATCACATTTCAAGTATGTGTTGCACATAACATTGCGCTTTTAATTTTTTTTGAGCTTTTTGGATTTCATTCTTAATTTTGCTTGCAAAACTTCTTTAAGCTCACATCTCAGTTGCTTGTTCCTGGCATCTTACACTGATAAACAATGTGTTAAAACACAATTTTACCGAAATCTTCAGAAAATTAAGAAGCGGATTTACTCGGATCAACAAAAGAATAGACTTGGAATTCAAATGAGTCTGTAGATTGATAGAACATTGTGCAATTAATCTCCCTTGTGCTATGACTCTTTTTTCCATTGGTTGGCAATCTTTATGCTGGAAAGCATGATCTATAATCTGAATCGCTCTGATTGGTCCTCGTTGATAACTGCATCAATAAGAACTGCTCAGGTTGAGCTAAAAGTCGTAGCGTTGTATTTCAACAGGCTTGCTACGCTTATCATTTTCTTGGTCTGGGTCGCACTGAGGCTTCGACCACTCAGCTTCACAAAATTAATACACCCCGAGTAACTTTTGTTTTCATCAACCTGCACCCCAAGCAGTACTTAATCATAAATGACTGAATTTATCTTGATGAATGGACTATATTACTATTCAGTGCGTACATGTATGTACTCAGAGCAGTGTTATCTGCTACAGTATCGACGTCCAAATATGCTAACTGCTTATCCTTCAGTCTCTGACGTGCTTTACTGAGGCCCGTAATATAATTGTGTATATTGTTACGCGGTTGGTGGGGAGGCAAGGAAAAAATTAGGCCAAGCGTGAGGTAGGTTGCCAAAAACTGTTTTATTGGCCTACTGCGCGAATAACGAATCCAGTAAAACAACTGGGACTGCGGGAAAAAGGCCAACGGGCCAAACAGTGATTACCGCGGTCCTTAGTTCGGATATTCACAAAGGCAAAAAAACAAGTGACTAGACCAGGGGAGCAGCTGGTCCTTCTCAGCTCGAGTCAGGCCCAACCCGATCTCCTCTAGGGTCGGCCAATAACTTCCCAGGTTACCTTGGGTGGCCGCCAGGGGCTGCATACCTTGCGCGCCCCGCATACTTGGCGGCCACCCGGGTCACATTGACAATATGTACAAAAAGATTTAGCTCTGTTATTTTAAATAATGTTGTACCTTCTAGAAAAAGTCAGTTTTTGGTGATTTTTGGATCAAAAACCGCGCTCAAACATCTTAAACCAGATAGCTGAGACAGTAAGGTGCTTTTCATCTGATTTATCTAATTATCTAAATATGTGTTGATAATCGAACATTGAGTTATCTCACTCCAAAACATGTACACATGTAAAACAAATAAACTAGTAGTATTGTTTAATCAAATATGCCTCGTATTACCGTCGTAAAGACGTTTTTTGGACGTCATAAAGATGTTTTTCCAGTCGACAAGCATCGCACGGTGTGCAGTTTGCACAATAAACTGGCAATTGAAGTCAATAAACTCAAGTAATCATAGACAAATAAACATGTATCACCATTTTCCACATTATTCTAAATACTGTTGCATTTCTTCACTATTGTTGCAAATTGGAAATCTATGTCATTGCATAGCTGATTGAAGTAATATATAAATGACATTTGATTATGAATTAAGAATTATCTTACTGCGATGATGTATTGTCACACAAATTGAGGCTATTTGGTGATTAGCCTTTCTTAGTTGGCTACACTAACAAAGCTAAAGCTTATTTTGTGACGATGATCTGAAGCATACCAACTTTGCTGAAATGCGATTCCTTGTGGCCTGGTAAAGCTTGCTGCCTCATGATATTTTTTCTGCCTAATTATTAGTGTTGATTGATGTTGGAGATTGCAGTGCGATGCACAAAAACGTTTTCCTTTGTGATGAAACATGCCACTTTTAACATTAAACCACTTAACTGCCTCTGAAACGTGTTTTCCTACAACTTTCCTAGTCATGACAGTTTTTTCACAGAATTTAAAAATTTATGCACTTTACTGTGATTATATAGGCCTACACACTAGCTATTTAAATCTGGAGAAACAATCAACCCTCGCCCAAGTTTTGAGGTGATGGGCTTGGAATAAGGTAACATGCGGTATTATAATGCAGGAAGCACTTATATGGGCTTAATGCTGAGCGTAATACTGACATTTAACAGTGAGGGTTTTTAGACATTCTAAAATACGTTAAAACTGCCCCGCGAAGTTGGGTATTCCTGCTGAACACAATACACACAACACACTGTAATGCATAATGCAATAATGAGAGTAAGGAGAAAATGAGGAAGATGGTGAAAACTTGGGTACAAGCTCTTTATTGTGATGGACGCATGTGCCCCCATGTGCGAAGCCTTAGGTGTTTCTGCTAAAGGTCGCCCTTCAATAGCAAATCGGCGAAGAAATATATATTCTTTCATAAAAATATTATTAAGAATATTTTCAAAATCACTAGACTGAGTCACTAATTAAGATCTCGGGGAAGGTTATACCGGTTTTCGGCAATGATGGACGACGAAATATTTATTGCAACAAAAATGTACTCTGAAAATCTTAAAAATTACAAGACTAGGTATCACTCGCTCTATTGGAGGTCTAAGACTGGTATAAATTACTATGTTAATATTTCCAAGTTATTGAAGTTGCTGTAAGTGCAAGCAGATCTCTGTTTCTCTCTGTTTTTGACAATTACATAGCCCTGGTCTTATATTTGACTGGATATGGGAAGTTTTCACTTTTTAATGGAAAACGTTAGTTTGCTTATATTCCTTATTATAAGATGAATGGATTTTCTCTTTCAAATAACTGGTATAACCAAAATATCATTTCTTCGTTTTGATAAGTTTGCAAAACTCTACAAAGTTTGAATACTATCTTTGATGGCATATTCTGCAGCAGATGGAGAGTGCCATAGTGGAAATATTGGATTTTACACTAGCTTAGTAGCTCAGCAAGTACAAGATGCAAAAATCTGCAGAATTCTGCTATATGTTAAAAATGACCATTTGCATATATCAGTTGGTTTTACAGGCTTGGGTTAGAGCCAGAAATGAAAGGGATAGAATCATAAGCATTCAGTTATGACAAGAAATACAAAATGAAATGGCTATAAATCTCAGTATGCGTTTATAGATTATTGGCAGTTCTGTAGCTTAGCCTCATGGCATAAATTGAAAAAAATATACTGTAATGAAATTATTCTGATGCTAATTTTCTTGTTATTGATACCCTTACTTTAATATTGAATTATTTTTTGGTATTATTTTTGACGATCCATTTAAATTTCCCTGCAATTTGGCCATGGCGAATCCTAATTGTAATTTGGCCAATATGGTATCACTTGATCGGTGTAATTTTTAAATTTTTGAAATTTTACATTTGTTTTAAAACTGTTTTATGCTGGTAAAATGGCTAATGGATAGAATTTAAAAATGGGTATTTCAACGTATTTTATTATACAGTATGGTAATATGGATGCTGGTTGGACAAATTAAGCCATATGGACATGAGTCTTATTCCATATGCATTTAAACTAGAAATTGACAACAAAAGAGCCTGTGTGGATACATGTATTTGTCTTTTCATTTCCAAATACATGTAAGGTTTACCATTTTATGTATAGCTAACTATTTAATCGTATCCTTAAATATGTTGGCATGCTAGTAAATGTTCATGAATCCATACCTTAAAAATATACAAATGTAGGATATACTAAAGTTACAATTTAATTTGTTGGCATTCAATACTATCGCTTACCAGAAGTGACCAGCAATGCAATAGTCGTAAGTAGAAAATGAAGTATCATTATATACTAAAATAAATACTTTACACATCTTATATCATATGTCAATCAAATGCACAGTATTGGACAAAATATGTGCAGCTGGCTGACAAAAAATATATGTGTGAATTAAATCCAAAAACAAAGCGAAAATAATGAAATTTAATGCAGAATTAATACAGGGTCATAATTAATCGAATGGTTACGGTTTTGCACTGGCCAAAACAAGTTCAACTCAGCACTTAAAGTGCCAAAATGTGTGATATGTTGACCCTTTCATCATAACTCATAATTAGATTACAAAGTTTACTTGCTTTAAGCTAGCCTTACATAAACTCACAGTAATATCACTAAAAAATATTTTCCTACAAAAGGAACTTTTCAGTACCTATAATTGTTCACTGCAGTATGGATCCTGACAATTTTGGACATGTTTTGAGAGGCCAAATGATGGCTGACTATCAAGTTGTAATGTGTCAGAAGAAAATCTGTGAAACATGTTCACAAGTTTGCAGATTGCTGAAGCATTTTAAACACACAATGGATGGTACATGCATTATCAACAAGGGTTTTACAAATCATAACACTACAGCTAAAGAGGACTATTATCGATTCAAATTAAACAAGAATTGCAACCATTAAAACGCATGCCATGGAGGCGAGAATATTTCCTCGTTGACCAGCAAAAAAGCCTTGAATCTCCATATTTAATCTAAAGAAAAGGTTGGAGTTTGCAGAAAAAGTACGTTAATTCTAGTGTTGCCAAATGGAATACAGTGTTGTTTAATGACGAATCCACCAAGTTTAACATCACTAGGAGTGATTGACTTTGTCCGTACACTGACCAACACACAAGTTGTGAAACCGCTTGGATCCATGATATTACCAGAAGGCAGTCAAGGTTGGTACAGGCAACGTAATAGTTTGGGAATGATTTTCTGTATAAAGTATTCGCCCATTTAATCAAATTAATGGTACAATTAATCGTTACATGTACAGAGGCATTTTTTAGAATATCTTGTTTCGTTATGAAGAGTGGAATATGCCTTAAAAATGAATTTTTCAGCAAGACAATGACCCAAAACACATATCAAAAATGGCCAAATCATTTTTCAAGGAATGTAAGGTGACTAAATTAGAGTGGTTACTTCAGTCTCCTGATCATAATCAGGTCAATAACGTGTGGGGGATCGTGGAGAAGCAAAATTACCGCAGTATTGTGTGCACTGCAGACCTACTTTCTGAACAAAATAAAACATCCTGGAAGGAGATTCCACCTCATACTATGATGAACTTAATTGAATTAATGCCCTTTTGGTGCAAAGCAGTGATTCAAAGCAATAGTTTAGAAATTAAATATTAAATATCTAGTAAATAGGCCCTAAATGAAATTCATTTGCACTTGTTTTGGCCAGTGCAAAACTGTACGATTTAACCTGTAACATTGTATTAATTATGCGTTAATTTCAAATTCCATATATATGCCACATTCCAGAGCGACCTGAGGGTCACATATGTAACTAACTTTATGCTTTCTTTTTGGATTTAATTCACATGAATATTTTTAGTGCATCTTGAACATTTTTGTCAACAGTTACAAATATGAAGGGTGGCAAATCATAACTTATCCAGTGCCGAAAAATCAACTTTTAAGAAGAGGGAACAACTACATTTTTGTGAACAGTGTTACAAATTTAATATCGTTTTGACGTGATTGACGTTTAATTATGAAAACATAAGCAAAAACGTTAAGAAAAAAATGGTTTTGTCGAAATTTTACCAAACAGTCATATGCGCCATATGTATGGCACCACCGCATATAAACGTTCAAACCACCCTCTTCCCTCCTAGAAAGTAGGACTGCAGCGCATTGATGCCATTCAGTACTTTATTTTGACGTCCAGGTATTAAACACTCGCTTCTGAAACGTGTTTTAGGAACATTTACGTGGTTTTAAAGGACCAAAATTGAATTACCTTTATGTGTGTCCACCTTACCTAGGTTTGCTGTTATTAAGCCCATGCGAGTGATTTGAAAATGGGGGCGAGAGGGGTTTATTCGCCTCTTTAGGAGGTTGGATCAAAATTCTAAAAAACGTTGGTGGTTTTTATAGTAATTTTCGTATATCTTACCAGGAAGTGGGAGGTATTCAATCTTAAAGCCCCCAATTGTGCAGGGCCCTGCTGGCTTGAGTAATTTTTTGATATTTTCCCCTTGAATATCTGCATATTTAGTTTAAATGGTTTATGCACTTCCATCCAATTAAGAAATTGTCAGGTATCAACTACTACAAACTGGTATTTCACTTTAGTGTTATGTTCTATGTGAGGAAAAGACAGTGTTTATTCCAAAGGCCAAGGGTTGTCCCAATTGCTTTAATATTACAGTTGCTGATAGGGAATTGCCTCTACAATGCTTTACAATGAAAGAAATGTTTTTGCAGGGTCTGGCGCTTAAGCCCTTATGGTTGGTATCATTCTTATGAAGTAAATTGAAAGTTGTCTGTAATGTGCAAGCATCACAACAGGTTAGATTAAAAATTTCACATGAAAAAAACAATACCCCTCATTTAAGTCGAAAAACCATGCAAAGTGCAGTTACTCTTATTAATGCTGACTTTTTTTCTAAATTCGTATAGTGTATAAAATATCCTTAGCATGTGGACAAGTATGCAGCCATATATGTTTTTTTTTTCTAATGTAGCTATTTAACACATTTTACATGTGTCCACGTATGCAGTCAGATGTGGCTTTATCTAGAAGAAGAAGAACTGAGCACTAAGGGGGGATACCCCTTCTGGCTGATATCTAGTTTGTTATCGTACTTTTAGGAGAAAGGTAGATTACTATATAAACGTGATTAATAAAAGAGTATGTTGTATGAGTATGCAGAAGTATACGAGAGGGCCAAGTTTTACAAAATTTAGATGAGATGAGTTTGGGCGTGTGAAAGGTTGGAGCCCAGCCCGGTTTCCCGGGCACCTTAAGTTGGCCCTTACTGGGGCTCCAAATTTGTATTAGTAGGAGATTAATAATGGGAGCTAAGTGTGTGATGGGTTAGTAACTTTGGCAAAATTTAATGCTATTCGATAGGTTGTCCAGAGGAGTGGCTCGTTCAGGATAGTGAATAATTCTTTGAAGTTTTCAAGGTGGAATGGTTGGTATTTGCGCCGGACGGTTTCTGCAATTTTTCGGATAGGTTGGGCTGAACAGGCAAAGTATAAATAATACCAATTTGGAAATGAAGTTAGACATAGTGGACATAAATCGGAAGTATCTGGCGCAAATAAGCTGTTTAGCAACGGTATGTAATATGGGCTAGTTCGCAGTTGGATGACAAATTTTTTCAGAGAAAAGGGAATGTTTAGATTAAAATAGTCCCAGGCGGATAAGGGATGTTTCAAGATCTCTCTATAGAGCGGAAAGCGGGTAGAGTTGTCAATGCGTAGTAGGATTTCTGTGTTCTAAAGTAAGCATGTTGGACCATGCCAATAATGTATATGACCATATATGGACTAATATGATGTCATATACAGCTCATACATGGTCAATTCTTTCACATGTAACTTATACATGCCCATATTCAATTTTCCACCTGGATGTGATCACTCGTTATTATGTGGTAGCAGGATTTTTCTCTGGACTCTTCCAGCCTTCAACAATTTGTGATAGGCATCATCATCCTCCTTGAGGCTGTGAGGCCCTAAATAGTAGCTTATTTATTGCATGCCTGAATCTGGCTCTGGAATTTGCAATTTCCATATAGAACGTATCTTGTCAAATGCATTTGCCTTGCTACGTTTATTAGGAGGAGGGGTTGGTGTTTTTTGGTGACACTCAACTTGTTTCTTTTCCTTTATCGTTGCCTTTTCAGATTTATAAGCAGTTTTTGGGCTTTTATAGCCGATTTTTGCATACACTGCTTCTGGCATTCACAGCTCATGCAGCACATTCAAGTTAGTTATTTTACTGCAAGTTGTTGAAGTTAGCAGTGTTTGTGGAATTCCACATAACTTTCATTGTTCCTCACGCCGTCTTGACATATTTCATTACTGCAGAAGTCGGGTCTGCATAATAAGATTACCTGCAAACTTGCCATCGTTTCGTGTAATGACTATCATGGCCGATTATTCCTCGCAGCAATATCTGCAATGCTTGAGTAGATAGTTCTTCATCACGGCTATGTGGGACATTTATAGTTGCAGGCTAACAGTCTTGCAATTATCATTTTGTCCTGGCTTATTAGTTACGCAGAGATCGTCTGTGGCATTATTGTCATTGTTCTAGCTCGTCATTTCACCATAAGCAGCGCAGTGTGCTTTAGCTATGGTGAAGGAAAACGCCACCAGCTCCCCCAGCGGGGCTGCATTATTAATCAAGACTCCTTCATCAATTTAAAATTGATTTAGAATTGCATGTGCTTTCGCAAACCCAGTCATTTACAGTGCCGCTTCCTGCTCTTTATAAATGCAGCTTCAGACTATCGCGTTATAATATTAGAGTGGCAACATCTTATGCCTGTTTTGCTATTATAAACTTTTATTTCATGATAGCTGTCTGCTGGGTCATTGGAGAAATGGCAGTAGATCGCTGGTCGACATCGTTTATGTTTAGAACATGGCTCTACCCATACAGCAGGAAACGTTTAAGAGATGTGGTCAGGATGCATCAAAAACACAATCTTTCAACAAATCCGACCCAAAATGTGTTTTCCGCCATCTTTGAGACACGAAAAATGTTTGTTTGTTTGTAAAACTATAGACTATGAACTGTGCTTTTTTGAACTAAAACACCAAGGAATTCCGATAAGAAGAAAATACACGAGCCTTACCATAGCCATCTGGTAAAGTACATGGTTGGAAACGTGTTTGAAACGACTTTTTGAAACTCGTAGCAAGAGCCTGTTTTCGTTCTGAAAATGGCCAGAAAGAAACACTTTGACTTTCCAATGGCGTTGTGTGCTATCAGACATCATACAGTGGCAACAATATAGACTTTGATTTTCTTGAAATCTGTATACTTAGTCAATGGAGGAATGGCAGTAGATGGCATTGTTGACATCATGCATGGTTAGAACTAGGGCGGTTATGGCGATATGTGACCACATTTACAGATATGACAAGAATATATCTGTATTTATATGTGGGAAATATAGTACAGTAAATTAGGAGCCATTGAAATACATGTGTTATGTAACACAATTTTGACCCATTTACGAGATTCGCCTACCCTTTGTAACACTTTGAACACCATCCACCCTCAGTGTTACCTATCAAATATTTAAAACATTCTGTGCATGGAAATACTTGCATTTATATTTGCGTAATGGATTTACCATTCAACTTATCTGATATACTGGTGTACCATTTTTAGTCGATTGCTTAATGTTATTGATGTCAGTGTTTTATTTGCATCATCTATCCATTGAAAGTGGGTCACGAGCATGGGGATTGGGTAAACGGTTTCTTTGGTTGCAATATGTGCTGCAATGCTCGCATACCGTCTAGTACTCAGCTATGTAAAATTGGTTGCAAGAATACAAACACTAATGAATTTCAAACTATACTTGCTAGCACTTTTATAAGAAACCACCCACCCTCTGGTGTGTTACATATTATTTCATCGGCTTATGTGTGCTAAAATATTTTAATAGAAAATCGAATCGGCAAAGTAAGCAGCAATATATGGCTTTATCTAAAGTTGCTAGTGCAAATGGTTATAAGGTTATCACTTATATCATGCTACATAACGCCTTATTTGAAATTTTCACTCGGGTTAGATGAATAAAACGGCCACCATATTATATACAGTATTGGACAAAACAATAGTAATGTGAATTAAATCCAAGAAGAAATCATATGCTTTCTTATTTAATGCATGGAATATTTGTGGAACCAAGAGGTAAGAATGAAATATAATGCGCAATTAATACAAGATCATAAATAATATAAGTGATACAGTTTGCACTGGCCAAAACAAGTTCAACTGAGATTTAAGTTAGAAATAAGTAGTTCCCTTAATATTTCATTGCAAAAGTATTATTTTGAATCACTGTTTCGCAACAGGATAGCTTTAATTCAATTAAGTTGATCATAGTCTGGGGTGGGATCTCCTTTCATGCTTTTTCAAGTTGTTGAGAAAGTTGATCTGCAATGCACACAATACTGCGGTCAAGTTTGTTATTCCCTTACAAAATGTCTCTGTAAATATAACGATCCATGATTCCATTCATGTACTTTTTGCAAACTCGAACATTTTCTTCAGATTCTTCATGGAGGTTAAAGGCGTCTTTGCTGGTCACCTAGAAAACAATCCGGACTCCATGGCATGCCTTTTAATAGTGCGATCTGATACTGAAACTTCTCTATATGATTGTGATTTTATGTAAGGCAAGCTTAAATCAGTTGCGATGAAAGGGTTAACTTCTCACATTTTTGCATGTTTAGTGCTGAGCTGCACTTGTTTTGGCCATTGCAAAACTGTATTCATGAGATTATTTATCACCCTGAATTAATTAAACATAAAATTCCATTCTTTTCTCTTTGCTATTAAATATGCAGAAGGAAGGTATATTAATGGTTGTTTATTTGTGTGAATGTATTCATTATGCTTTGTTCTTGAATTCAATTTGCATGCATATTTCTTTTCACATCTGTAATATTTTTATCAAAAGTTTAAATCGTTTTGTCTGATACTGTATGTGAATATGTTTGTTGGTATAGGATAAAGCACTCTCAATCCTTAGCCTGCAAATGAAGTTAATAACCCTGCATCACTCTTATCAAGACTATTTACATTATATGTCAGATAGGGTTTTGTAATTCCACATGTTTTCTTTGGGTATTTGATTAAGCTGTGTGAAATATGTACAACAAAGAACAACAGATAATAATACAGAAGGATTGTTTAGCTGTCTGTAATGGAAGATAATTTATTTATTAGCGTTTGAGTTACACAATTTGCCACTTTATGGACTCTGTCCAGGCGAGGTGGTTTATAGCATGCAGCTGCATTGTTGAACAATGCTTTGGTTAATAACTAAGCCAAAATCCTTTAGGGGCAATAATGCATTGTTAACAACCATGGAAACATGCAGTAGCAAAGCTAATTAGGAATTGGAGCTGTTTAGGCGTTGCTATTTGTAATGATGTGCTAGATGCACTTTGTGCGCGATGATGGAATTTTAGGCATTCATAAGAATGATAATAAACAGCTGTAGAGGCTGATAGGTTATTTGGTAATCGTTTCCCATGGGAGAGAAAGAGGAAAATCCAGATTTGTTAGGTCTGCATTCAGTTTGATGCATGTGTTAGGCAAATTAATCATATATAATACAAAGCCTCAAAATTCTAAGCAAATTTCCTATGTAAAATTATGCTAGAAGGTTATAAGAGTTTGCTTAACGTATTTCACAGTTTAAAGAAAATTGCAATACTATTTAGTGAGAAAATGTCATGTGCAGCACTCTTAGTGTCTCTCAATGCTTGTTGGTGGGCAATTAAAAGCATTGCATGTTCCTACACTTAAAAAATAACTGTAAGTTGGGTTAATAAATTGTTTTAATAATGAACTGTTATAGTGCTCTATACACAGACAATAAACATGGATTATAATAACAAAGAAATTTGGCAGTGATCCCAGATCTCCTTCTGAAAGAAGCATATGGGGTGTTACTGATATAGACATCTGCTTTAAACATTGCTTCATGATGTAATGATGCAGTGGTTTTGAAATCAAAAATAAAAATGTTTGGAGGCAAAATGTCCTTTTCATTTCTGTAAGTGTCATTATTTGCATTTCATTATTTTCTTACGGGCATTAATAAAAAACAATAACATTTGTTGATGGATTACACTCCTCTACCATATGGCATATCTTTGCACACAGAAGGATATTAAGTTGGATTGAATAATTAGAGGTATCATGTCAACAATGAATTTAATTTATTAATAGATGTTTTTGTGGAACAATTATGATATCAAGCGTACAGCTGCACTTCAGCGAAGTTTATTCGCACCATCATGTGGCTGGATGTATTTCAGATGAAAGGACCAGGAAACTCAGCCAGTTTTCATTTAAGGACGAACGTTTCGACTTTTTAATTAAGTCTTCATCAGGCAGCTATAATAAACAATTACGATAGTTTTCGGTTAAGAAGATTGAATATATTCACAGTAGCTTTCTTAATTTCAATGCAAGAACATCATGTGGCTTCAATAACAAATCATTAAAAGTTTCAAATGAAAATTGCTAATAGTTGGTAATAGTACAATGAATTTTCCATGTGTGTAAATAGTTTAGAAATCAGGCTTATCAGAAAGATTCTTAGTCTATCTTCTTAGTCTTAGTGTTATAATTGTTATTTTGTTTCATTTTCCGAAATAGCTCATCAAATATACAAACAAAATTAACACGAAATTCGTTATGGGTAGTGACTTCCATTGTTATTCCAAGTGATGCAGGGGTAATCTAAGGGTTCAAAGAAGGGGAAAGACTTAGGACACTTCAGTTAAGGGATTGTTTGTTAGAAGCGGAAGATTTGAATTTTGTCCGGTGCAATGATTACAAAATTTTTCCTGCTAAATATGAACATTAGGTATGACATTTATGAAGTTTTTCGTGAATCTAAAGTTAAGTTTAGATTAAATTCAAATACACTTATGTCAAATTTTTATTTATTTAATTATAGTTTTTATTACTCTCTAAATCTTTGGTGTTTTATGGTTTAAATAAGGATTCTTGTAGGATTGTAAACTTCTGCATCTTGATCAGTTTTAAGTATAAATGAAAATTATTTGCCCATTTTGGTGACCTGTGGCACTTGTAGATGTTTTTTGGTGTGGTCACTAATTGTGTTGTTTTTTGTATGGTTTTTTGCTTGTCGTGGAGGTTGACGTCGGGCTTGTAGTGTTTCAGAATAGTGTTGGTTGCTGGGTATCCCTTACAGTGTTTGCTGCTGGGATGGTATTAGCGACTGCGTAAGCTAGTGAGGGAGGTCCAACGTGTTCGACCGCAGGCAAGGGTGTTGATATCAAGCATTCTTTCTCGGTTTGACCGTGGATATAGGGGCTTAGCTGGCTTTCCCAATAGGGTGCTGCCGTTTGCACAGGAGATTTCGGTC
>JAQIXS010003264.1:0-18755 GCA_034700785.1 Rossiulus vilnensis
AACATCACTTTTATTCCGAAATTGCGACCCGTTCGCCCAATCTCGATAATCCCATAAACTGCACTATAGCCAAAACACAATAGTTTGGTATGGTTTACGTCCGACGCATTCCATGTTTTTAATTGTTAATTTGACTCTGCGCTTGATTAGTTGCTCGCCTAGCTCGAATCATTGTCTTAGTCGTGAACAGAGGCACCTGTGACAAACCTACGTCTCCGGAGAGAGTAGGCCTACGTGTGATGTGGTGCTATAACGGATCTGCATCCCACTCGATCGACTATTAACAATTATTATACAAACCACGCAGTCTCCGGTTCAGTAGCCTCAGTTTCATCATCGCTCGTATATGCGTGTGTGTGCGCGTGGGGAGATTTGCATACAACGTTAAATGTAATCAGCACAAGGCTTCAGATAGCCAATAACCCAGAAAGTAAACTTATCAGTGTTTTGATGCGTGCAAAATGACACGTACGCGTGTGCGGCCTATACCGGTCCACCTAAAGTTATTTTTTTTTTTTTTAAATGCAAATTATTATTGTTTAAAGGCTTTGCCCATGAGAAATTGATGAGGAATGCTGGTAAAATTAGGCGCATTTTAAAAGAGCGATACATTGTTAACGAAACGAGCCATTCCGATTTTAAATTGGACATCTACTTGCTGAATGAAAAGCGGTTTTTTTTTTAATGCAGGACCAGTTGGGGAAATTCAAGTATTATTTGATAATAATGTATTGAAATTTTCAAGAATTGCAGCGACCTATTTCTCTACGCTAGAATTTTAGGTAGCGCATTTTTGTTTGAACTCGGGAAATGTCAACAAGACCTGTTTTAAATTCCCCCATAAACCCAAATCTATGAAGATGGGTCATAGTGCGCCGATGCTCGCAGACATTAGCTATAAAACTTTAAAACCAGTTTGTTAAAAACAACTCAACATACATGTACATTTTGTTCTGGTCGCCCCCTGCTCGCAAAGTTAAGACCCAGACGAATCTGAACATCAGCTCTTGAAAATCGAAGAGGTGAAGTACCAAAAGGCGATTTGGTGAAATTTGTTTGCCTTAGTTTCCAAGGTCACAGTAATGTAGACCGCAAAATATGCAGTTTGTTTATACGGATACGTTTGCAATGGCTCACTGGTTTACGTGGGAATTACTGTAGGCCTACCTCCCAAGATAAAAAAAATACGATAAGACAAACATGCGATGTCGCCAATTGGTAACATTTTCGAAATGGTAGAAGTTGGTCTTAATAACATTATCAGTATTTGTTCCCTTAGTAAACGTCAGCTATCATTGGAGCAAACTAGCAAAGATTAATTTCATTTTTGAGATTCGTACAAGTTTCAAGTAATATTTTTAATTAATACTTTAAGGTTTGGCGCTCTACATAACTCGACACTTGCATACTTGAGACAACGAAAATATGTTGTTTTTGATCAAGGTGATTATTCCACTCGTTCAGGTGAAAATTGTGTATCTTCAGCATATATTTTGGAAGAATGCCATTCGTGGAGACGTTCACCCTGTCCTCACACCCACTATGCGTTTTCTTTTCTTCTCTTTTTAAATTATAATAATGAAACCAGAATGTCGTTTGGCCAGCCTGTATGAGAGAGTTGAAGAATGTTTCAGAGGTGGTCCTCGTATGGAGGCTCTGGGAAATTCAGGCATTGAATTGGCCAATTCGGAAGGGTGAAAGACCAAAACACGCGTGAAAATGACACCTGGCAAAGTTTATAGGGAGGCCTACTTTCTTTGCCCACTGACTCATGTTTTCATTGTTATAAAAAAAAGGTTCACGGTTGGTCGGTGGAGGGCGAGCAATTAAAATTCCCCTCATTTCTAGGGGCACTTAATTTACTGAAAATCCTGTCCACCATGCAATAAACGAAAAACAAAAAACCGCTGTTACTTCAGATGATTCGAAAATTTCGTTTGTTTTTAAAAACAAATGTGCTCCCAAATGTTTTAGGACATGATTCGTTTAAGAGTCATTGCGTTTTCAGGTCCTTGAAAAGTTCTATATTTCCCATTATCAAATGGAGGTGGACGCCGTGCGTGTTAGAAATCTGGGAGCCAAATTATTCTGGAATATCACGGAGAAATTTACTTCTTGAAACCCCTAACATTTCTACAGAAATTCATAATTGGTACGTTGCGAAGCAATAGCGATTTTCAGTGCCAAAAATATATAATTAGGCCAATTAAGATGCTGCTACTTCCTCATACTGACAACAAAATTGATATCGTTGGAAACAGTCGTACGTGCATTTATGCAGCAATAAGTCAGGCATTTTCAAGGACTTTTCTAGAACACATTTTCAAAACAACATTATATATCGGCGTTAATCTTTTTTTTTTGCCCAAAATCAGCATTTTGCGCTTGTCGTCATCAATTGAGCGGGTTTTTCTCTCCAAAAGTCCCAAAATTCATCTATTTTCGATACTTATTGTTATTTTCATGTTTTAATATCATTATCAGTCATTAGGTTATAACACCAATAAACTGTCTAATAATAAACAGAGATTAATTTGAGACAAAATAATACATTTAAGTATTTATTTGCTTTAAAAATTCCAAACTTTAAAGCAAATCCATGCCGACAACTGCCAAATACTTTTTGTCCCAAATTAGTCTTTGTTTACTATTTGACAGTTTATTTTGATAATGAAATTATGAATGCATTCAAAACGCCACGTGTTAATGACCATTAAAACAGTTTTCAAGTCTTTGAAAACGCATTGAATTGACGAGGCCAAGTCTGACATGTACTTTCTGTGTCAAAAAAAGAATAATTTTTGTGTGTGTGCTGGATGCAAGACATATTTCACGAACGTTTATGGTTGCAACTGGTCAGTCCGTGTTCAAACCCGTTCAACTAATGTTTGTCTCTGAACATTCTAGCCTGGAACCCGGTCATCGGCGTCGCCGCAATCGACTGTGCCGTTGAAGAAAACGTCAAGATGTGCCAAAACTACGCCGTATCAGCTTTTCCCACCATAAAGGTATCGACAGCAAAAACCTTTCTAGATGCTATCTTCTACTTGCCCTCAATTCCTCGCATCAGGAGTTACTCGCAAGACGTTAACCGTTGCAGACATGTTTTTTTTACGATCCCTAACAATTGTTTACCGTACAGTTTTTTACTTCGAAGTCATCGGAAACAGAGGCCAACAGGCTGGGCCATTCGTATCGCGACAAGAAGGAGATCGAAGCGATCCGCCACGCCATGATCGACTTTTTAACCTTAAAAAACCCCCAACCGCCTTCCTCGTGGCCTGATTTGCATCCCATAAGGTAGGGATTTCTGCACCGGTGTCGAATTGGTTTTCCAACCTGTCCTCATTCAGCAATTCATCTTCCACCTAATCAATTCCGAACAGTTATTTGGACATGGACAGCCTGTGGAAGGACGTGCCGACTGGCATCGATTACGTGGCGATCGTCGTAGAGCCGGTAAATTCGTTCATTGGCCGCGAGATCATTCTGGACGCCATTCCGCTGTCCACGCACATCCGGGTGCTGAGAGCCATCAAGGACCGAGCTCCTCTGCTGGAAAACTTCAAGGAAATGCCAGCCACGTTTATGGTTTTGGCCAGCAGGAGCGGGGACATCAAAACATACGTAGAGTGAGTAGATCGTAAGCGATATGAGGCACTCAATGTAAGGGCCCACATCTTCGATCCTAGCTCTCGAGATATTACCAGTAATATCAATTAATGAAGTGAATTGAGAAAAATCAGTTAAGGGCTTATTCATGTTCATTACTGTGCTTGTAATTAAGCTAAATGCAGGGTCAAGGTTCTTGACAATTATGCAGGATGCCATTTTGGAAGAAAGGTGCAAATATGTTTTTAATGACGAACCAATGTAAAACAAAAATCATAAAAAAGAACTAATTATCATAGAGCAATAAAATTGACGAGTTTTATCTTAAATAATTTAAAATAAAAACGCAGCTTAAAATGTATATTTCGAACAAGTTTCCAAATTTTCAATAATTCGTTTGCTGAAAGCAGTTTTCCTATTTCTAATCCACTGTTGGAACTATCTGTATCTCTCCGAGAGACACCAGTCACAATTTCCATTACAGTGCTGACGAATCGCGGAGCGGCTACGTACAGTATCTGGAGGAATTTGCAAAAGAAAAACTGAAATGGAAAGTCGACGCAGCTTCCGGCCAAGCGATCAAAACCATCCCCGCACCAAACGAGGCGTCCGCATCCCCCAACGGTTCTTCGGAAATCAGTCTCTTCCTCGATCTGGACAAGGTGTTTCTGCAGGACATCGAAAATGCCCTGCACTACACGTTCTGGCGGGAAGTGCTGCTCAAAGAGAGGATTGAGAGCAACCAGCTGGTCGCCTTACAGACATTCGTGTCCACGCTAGACAAGGTAACGGTTCGGTTCGAAATGATGCAGATATTCAAATCGCCGCAGTCACTAATTCATGCGGTCGTATTTCTTAGTATTTACCCGGAAAGGAACGCACAAAAACTTTTTTGAACAAACTCAGCGTGTGGCTACAGCAGCCGGCGCACTCGCAAATAACAGCTGATCAATTAAGGAAGAAGCTGGATGAAATCCAGGTAAAGTAAAGCACAGCTATAGTCGAAAATAATAAGGCCAGTGCATAGCATTTTAAAATGAGGGTGTTTAACCTTTTCTAATCCAACTTCATATAAACATTAGTATGGATTACGTGGAACAGTATACAAATTTATTTCGCAATTTCCATGGAAAAGTGTGTGGGGAAACATTATTCATGACAAGTTTTTCTAATAATTTAACTGGTGTTTCGACAACAGTAAAACCAAAGTTGTGAATACAATTTTCAATGAACCAGGCATTGTTTGCAAGATACATCCTGCATTGCACTAATTTTGTGAATTTTAGTAGAAAGTTTTCCCCAAGGGGGAGAAGGTCGGACACTCCTTCTTCTAGGCATTTCATTTTTTATCAAATTTTCCATTCGCAGTCCTCCCTTTCGTCCCCGCTAAAAATGAACGAGTGGCTTGGATGCAAGGGCAGCCTTCCATACCTGCGCGGATACCCTTGCAGCTTGTGGGTCACCTTTCACACCCTGACGGTCTCGGCGTTCTCGAAGAACGGAAAAAGTGAGTAAGAGTTGTGCTGGCAATCGATGGACCCAGAAAACTTGCCATGTGGATGGGGAGAGGGGGTGTAATCCAACAACCCAAGTTAATTATTTAACTTGATGGTCATCATCATCATTAAACTGAACTTCTGTTAGCTTAGGGCTATCCTTTGGAAGAGAATTCCATCGTCTGCTGGCATGCAAGAAAAAATCCAATAGGATGGATTCGGATTTGCTCGGATTTCCATAAGTGGGCTTGAGTGTAAGGTTGTATGACCTTGGTGGTTTCGTTGAAGATTCCCCACACCAAATTAGTATTCATAGGCAAAATAAACTTTTCAAATAGATGCATTGGGTCTGTGGTCTTGATATCAATTTCTCCCACTGGAGAGACCCTGGAGAGAATATGCTTTTGACAAATCTAAGGCGTTGATTAACCAGACCAAATAATGTTAGTAATATGCGTACCCCAGTGCACATAGTCTGCGATAGGCATTCCTAAACATTTTACAGAATTAACAACTTTTAAAGTAACACCATCCAACAATCAATGTCCTTGCTCATTTTCTCTCAATTTCGTGTTTAGATGGGGATTTCAACCCGTTGGAAGTCTTGATGGCGATACGTGGCTACGTGACCAACTTCTTCAGTTGCCGGACGTGCGTTGAGCACTTCTCCAACATGTCCTCCAACCTGTCCAACGAGGTGAGCACCCCAGAGGACTCTGTGCTCTGGTTGTGGCAGGCTCACAACAAGGTGAACATGCGCCTGAAGGGGGACGAAACCGAGGATCAGGTGCACCCCAAGGTGCAGTTTCCCGGCGAAGCTGTCTGCTCCAACTGCCGTTCGATGGCGGACGGAGGCAGCCAGTGGGATCTGATGGCCGTGCTCGACTTCCTTCTCGCGCATTACTCGGAGCAGGAAATCATGGCCACGGAGGACTTCGCCCAGGAGGAGGGCACCACTCCTCCGTCAAAAGGCATCCGGGATACTTTCAAACCGAAGGATTTGAGGACAGATTCCATCGAGAAGCGTGAAACGCATAAGAGGCCTCTGGCATTGGTAGCCGAGAAGGAAGCGCCACCAGAGCGATCTTCCGTGCTCACAAAGTGGGGTTTTGGCAGTGCTGACATCAGCCTCTGCATACTTCTCTACGTTTCTTCCATCCTCCTGCTGCTGGTGTGTTACTTCTACATTTTAACGCGACGCCGCTCTCTGCTCAACTCCATCAAACGACGTACCATAAGCTATTTTGCGTAAACGATCAAATCGCAATTTAGACAAAATTGTTGCTTTCTTTTATTTTTTTAAATGATTTATTTTTCTTCATTCTTACGAGTTCGCACACGTGACACGGACACGTGAGAATGTCGTTGGGCAGTTCGAAAGGCGACTCTGCCGTCAGGTGGCTTCGACTCGAAGGAGTTAGCGGGTACATGTTCGTCGTGATTGTAAATTGCCTGTACATAATTTAAAAGTGTGTAAATGGGGGAATGCCAGGACCGCTTTCACGTTCTTTTAAAGGTTTTAGGAGAATAAAAACGATCAGCATGCCGAAAAATGACGAGATTGTCTGCGACTTATTTTTTAACAAGAAGTGATAACGTGTTGATAATGTCCATCAGGTTCATCATGGAGACTACGGCATTCGTTAATGTAAACTTTCAGCAGTTAAAATGTTTACATTTTTATGCGCAAAACAGAAAATTGCTTCTGTTAGTCAGACTAGCAAAACCTTATCTGTACAAAAAAAACCGTTTTGTTCAATGTACAATTACTAATAATTTAATGTGGGCTAGTTGTAATAATGAGCTTGCCAACAGTGATGTAGTATTGAGATAATTTTATTTTAAATCATATCTACTGTCCACTAGGATTTAGTAATGCAAACTCGAATTCAGTCTGTCAAAAATTGGAATGATACTGGAGGATTTAAATTGACCAATAGAATGCAAAAGCCTGTTTGCAATTGATCATGCCAGTCAACCCCATAACACATGCGCTATCTGCTGGGTATCGGTGTGGATTTCTCTATCCTAGACCAGGATCCAAGGGTCCAGGGGGAAGGAGAGGGGCTCTAAAAAGCTGAATGCCTCTCATTGGTTACGGTTCAGTTACATTCCAGTTTTGGACAGACCATTTGAAATTGAGCGGTAAAGTGTTCCCATGATGCATCGCTTTAGGACAAAGCGTCAAGTTTGCCTAATGGTGCACTCTGATTGGCTCGTTTTAGAGCCCTCCGTTTCAAAAGGCAAAAAGCTAATGAAATCCTGGTCAATAGATCATCATCATATTGGACTGTGGATTCAGGAATTCAAGTTGCATGCAGCTGGACGCCGATTCACAGCAAATTAGCATCTTAATTTTTTCGCTTCTATAATGGAGGTAGGACACAGACCATCATCAACGTCCATGAAAAATTCGTCTAATTTATCATTATCAATAAAAAAGCGTATTTTTGAGAGAGGCGCTAATGCAGATGGCGAAAACGACAGACATGCGCCAAGCAAAATACCAATACAGAAATCCAAAAGCACGGACAGGTGGTTTCCAATGCCAGGTCGTGACCTGAGGCAGGACAGGCCTCCGAAGATGACCAGGCACCGCACATTTCACGGATCGCCAATAGTCAGGAGGAAGAAGTTTTCGAGAAGCCAGTCCGTGGGCACAGAGTGCTTTTCCAAGACATCAGAAGAGGCCATCAGAGCAGAAGTCAAGACTGGTTCGAGTTCAACCAGTGCTCGCAAGAGACGTTTCATTCGAGCTTCGTTAATATCCGCAATCCCGCTTCTGGCATATTGCCTGTACGCGTACTTCCCATGGACCTTCGATCGGTGTTGGTTTTACGGGTCAGAGAGCCAAACATCCAACTTCGACTTCCACCAGCTGAAAGCGGAGTTGGCAGACCGGGTTTTCGGCCAGGAGTCTGCCCTAGCCGCAATACTGGACTCGCTGGACGTCTACTTTGGCGCTGAGTCCGCAGGCGACCGGCCTCTGGTTTTGTCGCTGCACGGCGGCATGGGCGTTGGGAAGACCCTGGTGGCTCGGGTTCTTGAGCGGCATTTCACGATACGGGCAGCCAACGTGCACTGGTACTTTCCTGGCTCGGAGGCTCTGGACGAGTGGGTTGTCGGGAGGATCGTCAAATGCTCGACCAATGTTTTCATCTTGGACGACGTAGACCAGAACGGTCGAGGGACTGTGACGCAGCTGAGGGACTTATTGACCGCGTGGTCCGCAGACGATGCGCGGCTGACCCCGATGGTGTTTGTGGTCACCACGAACGCTGGATCAAGACAGATCAACGAAGTTGTTGTGAGTGAGCTGAAGCGAGAACGTCTGAGACGCGAAATTTCGCCGAGTAGATTTTCGGCACCTGTTGAGTTCCTGGAGATTCCGAATTTGAAGTTTGTGCCTTTCTTGCCACTGGACCGGGATGCCGTCGTCCTTTGTGCCAAGCAATTCCTAGCATTGTACGGGAACAACTTCTCCGACAGCTTACTCGATGGCTTACTCAGCAAGGACAAATTCTTCCCGGACGATTTTCCTGTGCTGGCCAAATCTGGCTGCAAAAAAGTCCACGTGGATTTGTGAATATTAGTCCGTTTCACAGATACTTGTTTTATTTCTGTTCATGTTTAAGTTATTTTATTTATGTAAAGGTGCAAATAAAAAGACCTGCCTTTTATAACTGACATCGCTTTCTGCAAATCTTCTGGAACTGAATTGATTGCAATGCACAAACTTTATATTCACCACAATTAACTGTTACAATATGTGTCAAACAGGAATAAAAGCCCAGAATCGATTAGAATTTTTAAATCTGAGAACGTTATTATGATGCATCCTCAGCCTCGACTTATTTCACTTGTGGCATTACGGCTCAGAAATACCGGTGTTAAACAGTAAGCAGTAGATATCAGTATCGATCAGTCAACGGGTCCATAGTTCTTACAAATCCATTTTACAGGAAATAACTGTATCAATAAAATTGTCTGCAAATCATCCATGGGTTTTTTATAAAAAAAAATGCACTGACATTTGAAAACAAAATATTAGTCCAAATAATAATCCACTTTTTGGGCAACCCTCTTGCATCCAACTTTGGAAAATAGTTTCGTGTCCTCTGGAAAGTAAGGCATTTCGTTGGCTATTCTCTCGATCATGTCTTCGCCGTAAAACGCTCCCCGTTTGTGCATTTCGTCTCGTATGCACTGCTTCACGTGTTTCCTCTCCAGTGGCAAAAACGGGACGTAGTAATCGACCAAGTTCTTATCGATTATTGACGTGCGGAAAAGGCCGCCTAATACAATGAAAAGAAATCCAACCATGACAAACAGCTCGTTCTGTCTTACCAGTTGAAGTACGTTATTTATCACTGGTTCAATGTGACCGACCTTCTTCGTTAAACGCGCCCTTCGATACCAAGTCCTCCAAATCGTGGTACGTGATATCCTCCCTCTTTTTCCCATCCTTCCAAAATTCCATCACCTTGTGCGTGATTGCCCTTCCTCCAGTATTACTGAAATAACCGTTCATACACCAATCGTGAAAAAGTTGACCAAAACTACCATTGAACCAAACTCTTTGGTTAAATTAGAAAGACGTTTTAGAGATTTCGTTGTTTTCGACGGAAACGAATGACTAAATAACAACTGCAATCAATGCGACCAATATCTACACGTCACATCTTAAGTACGGAGCTGAGTTAGCTTACTGCATCACATTCCGCTGACCAAAGTTAGAAACTCGGGTCACCCATTCAAAAAAATTTCAATGGCCATGACAGTGCTCCTTCTCTTCCCTGTCCCTATTAGGCTCGTGGGTAACCTTAATTAACGAACAACACTAAGTTATATCACCTTAAAAATATGAATATACTTCGATGGAAATGTGTGACTCCGATGTGATCGTAGTAATCTAAGAAACCCATCACCGCTTCCGAAACGCGGAGAGGAATTTGACGGCTTGGCTCAAACATCCCTTAAATAATTCCAATTAATGATTTAAATACCGAACGTCACATTAGGCTGTATCACCTTAAAAATATGAATATACATCGACGGAAATCCGTGCGTCCTATGTGGTTGTAGTAGTCCAAGAACGGCTTCACCGCTTCCAAAACCCCGCTCGGAATCTTATCCACTTCATCGAAAATAAACATGGATAGCTCGCATTCGGACACGTTGCCTTTGATCCACTTTTGTAAATTGTCCTTTACGATTAGAGGAGGAGGAGAGAAAAGGGGGTTTGGCGTAAATATACCATTCGTCAGTACCATGGTTGTGCATTCCCTGGTCGGTTTTGCAATAGCATATTTAGCAGTAATAAGGAAAGCAACAGCTATCGATCTGGCTTACTTTGTATTCGTTCACCTTATCCTTGTGCGGGAAATCGACCGTAGCGATGAACCAGTGGACAAATTTACTGCCGGACCTCTCCCTGTATATGTTGTCCGCAATTATTTTGCTGACAAAGTTTTTCCCTCCACCCGTCCATCCGTGAAACGACATGACGAGGGGCTTGTCCACCACGTGCTTTTTCAGGTGGATCCGGATTGCCTTTATCACCATTTCCTGGACCAGATGCTGGCCGTACAAGTGCTCTTCAAAATCATTAGCCAATCCTGAAAATGATGATTGAAGGAAGGTTTCAGATGGTGCGTGTCTTACAACGCGCTAATCAGATGATGCGTGGCTATTCAGAGAAGACTATTCAGAACTGCGTGAAATTATTTATTGGTTTCGACATCTGCGCACACAGGTGTCGCTGGAAGTCACCCAAATCTTATCTGTTTGGGTAACTTATAGCGACGTCTTAACGGTCCGAGGGGATCATAGGGGTTAGACGCTTTAGGCACCTCCCATCTTGCAAGTTTACTTATCCAGTTTTGCTTCAAACATTTAAGATCAGTAGCCTACACTGTACCATATTTACTCTTTTTCGTGTATGATTGGTCGCCCACAACCTTCCTTCAACTTCATTGCATTTCAAAATGCACAGTTAACTTATGAAAAATGGAAAAAACCAGTAAACCCTCCGATGCCCATCTTGTTTCAAAAAGAGGGAAACCCCTGTTTTTGGAGGTGGCATAACAGATTTTGTTCATGTTGATTATTTTTTTACTCATAGAGGAGACATTTTCGAATGAAGTGAAATTCGATGTAAGATAGTGGACGACTAATTGTACACGTGGAGTAAATAAATAAATAGGAAAGTGATCCATTTTTGCATGGTGGACATGCATTTGGTGGATCTGAAACTCACCCAAATTCGTTGATGTCGGTGGTCATATTTAATTTGGGTTGGGCAACTCGCAGCAATTTCTGTGACATGACCATAAACTACCGTCTACCGAGTTCCACGTTCATCGTTCATGGAGCAAGTGTCAAAAACGGAATCAGCTGGTCGAAATTAATGATGGACTAGGATTTTTACCGTCAAATACTGACGTTTCAAACCTCGCTTCTATTATATTCCTTAGTCAGGCGTGGAAATAGTTACATGTACTTTTAAGCCTTCGCTCTTCCTAGTTCCTAGCACCCAGCACTCACCAGTAATATTAGGAGTTATCCACTTGGTGTTACACGATTCCTTGAGGGTGCCTTTTAAATAGTCGTAGGCCGAGTAGATGCCGGCCAAGCCCGCACCCAACACGGGCACGGCGACATAGCCGAACGAAAAGACGAGGTTGGGAAAACAAAAACAAACGCACACGAACGTCAAAGTGCGAGCTGACACTTTCATTGTTGATTTTTTTTAAAAAAATTATATTTCGACCGGATTCAAACGTTGAAGTCCGTGTTCGACTCCATCATTTTCGAAAACCGGGAAAACACCTATTGCCGTCTGCTTCAGCCACCAGAGGGAGCTCGGATCGCATCAAGAATTCAAGGCCAAGCGACGCCAGAATCTTGGCGTCAACCCCGATAGGCTGTAGGCGCTTTCCGTACATTCAGTACTCAGTAGTGTACAATCACCGAAATTGTATGTGATAATTTATTTCCTACGTGGATTCTTTGGGGCCCGTGTCACGTGGCTAGTTAAAATAATTTACAAGAAAAATTTAAATGTCTGAATTAATTGAGGGTTCACACAGCTTTGGCCAAACAAAATCTGGTTTCCCGGGTTAAAATTTTTTACTTTTTGGCCTGAAAGGTCTTAGACCAATGATAAGCAGTGAAAACCTGCCTTAATTAATTGTAATATAGACGTACATTAACTGTATATACATGTAGATGAATATAGATGTATGCACAAAACTAGCTTAGAAACAATAACAATTAATAGAGCGCTGTTGACAAAAAAAATCTGAAAACTAAGATCACAAATCATAAATTTTGGATTATATTTCTGTAAAAAATTTGCACATGTATATAAATAATGAACGGAACGCAGTAGGCGAAAAGTTTCAAACATATATTTGGAACTATGCATTTTGCTTTTGTCTCAGAGATTTAAAGTTAGGAAATTCCATGACGGGTTGAAAAAAATTCAAAATTCCCCTGACTTTCCCTGGCATCCCAGCTTCTGTGGGAACCCTGTCAACTATTGTCGCGGTTTTATTTTTAATCCCCGTCTGATAATGTGACCTTTTGAGATGGCAGATTATTTCGTTAAAATTCAAAGTAGCCTACAGTTTTTCATCGAATTCGAGATGCTGTAACGAATTTTTCCATTTTATTCAAACAATGAATAGCTAGGCGCCGATTGTCAAACACTTCAACAATTGAAGTGGTTACCATTGTCTGATTACAATTCTCGTAAATGTAGATAAGGTTACTACGGCAGCTAAAAGCTGATACGTTTACACCTAATTGGAGTTCTGCCAGGTGTTCAATTTCACGCGAAAACAAGGTTTAAAATTCGCACGTTTTGATATGCCAGGTACGAAGAGAAAACGTGTGAGTACATGCAGATTTCTCATGTTTATTTCGTTTCATTGTTTAACTCCTGTCAAATTGACCACCTTTAATTGCTATATAGGCTAACTATCTATATTGACCGATCTTTTAGGGTCCATTGAAAAAAGCCTATTGTTGTTTTATTTTTAAAGTCTAATTTCACACTTGAATTTACTGAACGTAATCTTAATCATAAAATTTTAAATAAAGAACTTAATAAATACGTGTTAAAATTAAAGTGATGATAATTTACTATTTTTAGGTGTAAAAATTGAACTTTTTATTATTTATGTTTTTTTAAATACACGATTATCAAACAAATCGCGATTTCCAACAGATAAAACAAAAGCCAACCAGCAGTAGTAAACGGATAAAAAGAGAGGGACAGAAAGCCGGCATTGTGAAAATGACGTCGAGTGCCTTTGGAGATGAATTGATGGAAGAGGACCAAAATGAGCCGGGACCAAAATGCGATGCAGACTCAAAAAATGGGGATTCCGAGAACGATGTGAGTATGGCCCGCTACATCATCGAGAGTTGAGGGAAAAAGACCGAAAACTGGCGTAAAAATGTCTCTAACACCTGGCTTATTAGTTCCAGATTAAATGACGTCAAATTTCTGTCTTTTAAAAACGTCTCATTTCGGTAAAAACTCAAGGCTCGGCCAAAAAAAATTTTTTTATTTCCCATGCAAAATTGGTCATCCACTAGAGTCTGAGATATTTTTGATAATGTCAAGCTTATTTATATATACATAAAAAAATGAAATTTGAAGGAAAAAAAGCAAAGAAAACCGCAATACCATAGCCGTTAATATATTAAGTTTAGTCTTAATTTCTCATAAATACAAGAACATTTTCAAATCATAAAAAATAACGCAGACCCTTGCGGATGACCAAGTATACGTGGGGCGAAAATAAATTTAGCGGTACTATTATTAAACAAGTGTTTGACGCAATAATGTGTAATTTGTTTGCATCGGATAAGCGCGTGGTTACGATGTATTTATTTAGTTTTTGCTAGAAGTGCTTATTTTTACTTCAAATACTTCAGCTAAAAAATCCTTTGAGTTGAAATTCCCTCTCGTGACAAGCGTGCGCAGTGCGTAGGTAGGCCGCTAGGCGTCTATCACATTCGTACCATAACCTTGGGTGCAATAACGAACAGTGCAGAAATCTAGTCCTAGAGGTTATAGAAATGCTTATCGCGGGGAATTCCCCTGTTTCAATTAGTGTCGACTACTGGCGGATCTGCATACGAATCTCAAATCCTGAGTGCTGATTTCAGTTAGTTATCAATCAGAGGAGGCGATTTAATTATGGGGACGGTTACCAGAGTGAGTAAATCTCGCCGGTTGTCAAGATTCAAGATGCATGGGTAACTGGCACAGTGGAGATGATTTACTGGAGTATTTGCGCCGAAAAACGTACCGGAAGTATTGCTCTTCCATTGGATTTACATGAAAGTTGATAACGAAACTTAATTTTTTAAGTTTTCCGCAAAGTTCAAAATTTGACTTTTGGCCAGGATTTTGTTGCAAATGCTCCGCTGTAACAACATTGCTGATGATAGCAGAGTATTTATGAGTTGAATTAAATTGTGTTGCAGTCATGTTGAAAGTTGGCTAATCGCATGGAATGTGACCGATTTCACTCCTTTTTATCCCAAGCAGGCAAAAGCAAAGGCGAATCTCGAAAGCATTTCAAAGCATAATCATGAGCTGGCGCATGAAAACATCGAGGAACGTCGCGAACAGCGTCGCAGCTCGTCTGAAGAGGAGGAGGAGGAGGAAGAAGAGGAGTCGACATTCAAAGTACGCAATAAGCAGGAAGAACCGCCTAGACAAAGATCTTCAGTGAGTGCTATGCTAGAAATGCCAAGAATCGACTGCTTATAGTGGATCCAACTAGCCACTCTCTATTCGGTTTACTTCGCGACGATGCGAATCCGTTTAGAATCGTTTTCGTTTTTCTTTATTTAAAAACAGGCCAAAACGAGAGCAAGTCATGAAACCGCCACATCTCGATGGTCCGACTCGTCTCGTGCAACTTATGGCTGGCCTCAGCGTTACGACAGAGGATGGGAAGGCGATCGAGTTCAAAAATCCGTTAGTATTTACGCAGTATTACGGCCAACACAAATAGAGCATCTCTTATCTTGTTGTGTTGAATGCATGGTATGAGTTTCTGGTTGGTGACAAGTTTTGCACCTGCAGATTAGTTTCACTAGCCTTAACATTGCCCCCGAATTAAACAAGATGTATACCTGGAGACATTTTGGCCATCTAGGCTATTAAGATAAATATGGCTTTTCTTCATGTTTTCTTTCTTTCATAAAATGATTCTGAAAAACATCAAGCATTATGATTATATCTGTGATTATACCTTCCTTATTGTAAAGGTAACCATCAATTCTAAAATAACCATTCATTTCTAGCTACTTTAGGCTATCTTTAGGGTGAGAATACCACGTATAGCAGCTTGCAAAAAATATGACTGGTTGCACGGATCTGGATCCTACTTGCATGAAGCTCAGAGTTGCAGAAGCAAATTGGAATGACAAGTTATATCTGATCTCGGTGGTTACGTTTGAAATGTTCCCTTCACCAAACTAAAATTACACAAATTGTCCATTTAAAAAAACCCCATAAAAACAAGGCTTCGTTTTCTCGTCTTTCACCAAAAACCTTTCCTGCTGCAGACACCATCATTTGGGAAATGCTCTCGTGGTATTTTCCATTGGCAAATCCAGCAGCTCTGTGCTGCATATTAATAGTCCAATATGTTTTTTTCCCATTTTTAGCCACAACTTGTTCGCAGACCCTTGTTAGATGCATCTAATCAAAGAATTCACTTCAAACCGGAGTCTGCTACTAGTAGGTCCGTGGAACTGTGCCTGCCCGAAGCCCGAAGCTCCTCAAAAAACGTGTGGCTCTTGATACCTGCAATCGTGGTGCTCGTGCTCCCATGTTTTGCATACATCGCATTAGCTCCTCCTGCTCCGGTACCACAGTCGTTCGAGCGAGTGCTGAAGCAATTAGAGGCGAACCGGGGTTCGTTTTTGTCCAAATTTTCCAGTATGAGCCCAAACAACTGGCACAAGATAAGATCGGCTGTTAAGGCCACAACGAGGTTCGTCCGCCCCAGATCTCCCGGCGTCATTGCCATAGTTTCCCTCGCGGCCAGCGAAACCGTGGCTAGTTGCGTGGGCCGGAAGCTGGCGAACGAGCTGCGAGCGGCTTACAACGACTCCGAGTTTGTGAGCTTGCGAGGTGAGGATTACAAGGGAAGAGATGCGGACGATGTCATGCAGGACGTAGACCGTAGGGTCCGCAACGGCCTGGACTATGGCACGCACGTTGTGCTGTTGGAGGGCCTCCATCACTTGCCGGCCAAGAGCGGCCTCATCTTCAACGGTCTTTGCGACAACGACAACGCTCCGTTCAAGCAGGCCATCTACGTTTTCACGAGCGTGACCGATGCGATTGTGGCCGAGAGCAACCAGCAGGTGACCACGTTCTGGAAGGACGACATGCCAGCAGATCAGAGACATTCGCTGGAGACCAGGATCGGCAACAACATAGTCGTCGTGAATTCGGAAAAGAACGACTCCTTTTACAAAGAGTGTGCCTGATTGTATTTTTTTTTATCAACCCATTTTTTGATCGAATAAATATAACTTCTACACTTTATCATTGCTTGATGGCGTGATCCGTGCACTGGACATTTCCGTGCAGATTCGGATTTTTCTCTTATTTTAAGGGCTGGAAGAGAGAACCATGTCAAGGTTCGTCCGTTCATCACGGTTGCGATATTGTGCCGTGGAGGTTTCGTAGCAACTTCACCATTTATTGTATCGTGTAAGTAAATTGTATGTTATGACACGATCATTTAGCACTCGAAAACACGTTTTCTAGTGATTAACTGACATTTCACTTTTTCAAATCTGTATGGTCATACATGTATTTGTGAGACTTAAAATTGAAGAAGGAGATAAAATAACTTGTGTGCACCTCATTCATGGTGACGTCATTAGTGTGCGTCCCTACCCTTCACCCACCCGGGGGACGTTGAATATTCCATCATACCCAAGATGCAACGGTGATAAACAAATGCCAAATGTAAACAATTCACACATGTGGTGCTGCCAAGATGAACACGCCGAAAGCCAAACAGTAAGAGAGAAAAAAAAACATCAAAACGAAAAATTTCAAATATGTCAATGGTTTATTTAAACAGGTTACGTTTGCAACGAGTTTGTCGGTCTCACCAGAAGTTCAAATCGCCTGTCATTGCTTCGGTAATCAGATTTTCAATTGTGACAGTTGTCATGCAAACATGTCACACTATAACATATATAGACCTGCAGTGTACATGGATATGCCAAAACAAAGAAAAGCTGAAATTCGTAATTGCATTTACACATTTAATTGGTCTCCAAATAATTGTTTGCATTAGCAACTTATTAATGCAGTTTACTTATTTTAGAAATATATGTGCTTAAATTTACTTGATCCCCATGTGGATGATGGCAAACATTTAATTTCTCGCCAAACAATTATTTGCATTGCCAGCTTGTGAAATTATTTCGGAAACATCTGTGTTTTGGTTCGATCACATGACCCACAATTGGCCCTTTTGCACTCTCTTAGGAATTAATTCATGTACATTTGGGTGTTAATGTGATTTTTGTTTTTATGACAGTCAAAGGCAGCAAATATCGACACCAGCGAGTCCAAAGAAAACGTCCGACAGCAAATTGCACAAGCCCAAAAAGCCTGCGATGAGCTTGATCGAGAGATAAATCTCTTACTGGATGAGTAAGTTTGGGATTTCTCTGCTTAAATCCTTAGCATTTGTTTACGATCGTTCAGTTTTAAGTATTACTGATGTGCCTAATTAGATTTAGCTCACTGGAGCCATGGAAGACTTTAATCTCTAACATCAGTGTTTCATTTCCAGAGGTCTGATCGTCGAAGAGCTCGATCTGCACATCGACACCCTTCACGAATACAACGAAATTAAAGACGCCACCCAGGTCGTGCTCGGAAGATTAGCCGTCATAGATGGAGTCACCACCAAAGAATTGCACGAAAAATATGGTTTGAAGTTGGGTGAATGAATCTTTTTGTCTCAACTCTTTCAGGTTATGTAATAAAGTTGGACATTTTCACTAACCTATTTATTTTGAGCAAATGATCATAACTACTAGATGTTGGCAGGATACCAACTTGGGTTTTGATGATAAAAAACAATGTTGGTGCGGTGCTGTTTAACTAGACAAATTCACTGGTAATCAACGAATGAACTGTTTGTGCTCTTAATAATTCACCGAATGAAGTTTATGAAGAAATTGGGCTTATCATTTGCAAACTATCTTCAGACCATTCCAACTGATTATAATACAACTTACGCTTTAATATGATATGCAGAGACGAAATATTGCAATGAGAAGATGTGAAATCCACCACATCTGGCATTTGTTGGCATGAAAAAAAACGAAAAAGGTATTAATTATATGAAATTTACAGCAAGAGATCACTCCCAAGAGCTATTTAAAAATAAAAACCAAATGTATTATTAATGTGTGCAAAGCCCTAAACACCAATATGTATGTTGAGCAGTACAATGTACATGACAAACAACACACACACAAATTCCTGTACACGAATTTGGGAAGAAAAAACATCGCAACATTAGTACACTCCTAGCACTGCCCTGATTCTGTCCTTTTAAATTGCCAAAAATTGAA
>JAQIXS010003265.1:0-18749 GCA_034700785.1 Rossiulus vilnensis
GCCATGTTCATTTTAGAATCTTATTACTCTTGGGAGAAAAGTAATTTATCTATTTTTGGAGCGGTCACACCGATTTTGAATCACAGTTCAGTTCAAATTGCGATGTCGGCTAGTTGTCATGATACGTTTGACCAATTAAAATGCACAACGTAGCCTTTATACATTCAATTTGTTTGAAAAGTGAAAAGCAGTGGGCATCGCCCAACTTAAATCACCAGTTTACGTGGGTGCAACTTGGCGAAAGGCTCCAAAAAACGGTGCCTCAAGGGTGTTCAGTTTCTTTTGGGAAAATTGCTGTTTTCTCTCAAAACACGCGTGTTTACTCATTTGTTTCAAATATTGAACCTGTTTCAACGTTGAGTTTCGTGGTTCTGGAGGCCGTTTCGTGAGCCTCATTTCGGGATGTCGCATGCGGTTTTGTCGCAAACAGGAAATTCCTTCTTCATCTTCTTTCCTCCTCAGCGTTTTTACTCTTGGTTTTTGGTTCCTTGTTTAAACGGATGACCTGGTTTGTTTTTGACACCGGGTTGCACAGTACAAACGTAATAAAATAATTTAAATGTCAAAGGATGTACTTCACATGTTTGTGTGCACGCAAGTGAGATCTCAAAAATGTGCCTTTCTCGCAAACTTTGACCTCTGTTATGGTGCTTTTCGAGTTTGTTTAAGCAATTAGCGAGTTCTGATTTTGTTGCTACAAACCGTTATCTTTTCGACAATCATGTTATTGACTCTGCATGCGTTGAAATGCCCTGCAGGGTGCCACGAATCCATTGTATTCTGCGAATTTGGATTTATGAAAAACCATGTTTTGCCCTGTTTTGAGCTTGTCATTGCAGTGTAACCACAAAGTCACGCCTTCAATAAGGGTTTCATGATTCATATGGCATTAGTATTTTGCAATATTGCATGCACTGTTTGTTAAAGAATTAGTAATAGTATGTCTTATCAATTTATTTGTTATTACATGGATGGAAAAATAGAAATGAATCAGTTATACTATATGTGCTGTATTTGAATGAGAAATGCATTTTTCCTTTCAACTAACAAATACTCTAATACGTTTTTTGTGGCAGATAGAAACAATCGGTTTAGAAATCGTTTATTTCCAAACACAACAAATGTTCTAACGTATACTAATAAAACTACTTATTTTTAAATTATGTATGTTAAAATGGCTTCCATTTGCCAATACAGGGTGTAAGAGCTTTGACATGCAGCTTGATAAATGTTTTAAGGGTAATTTTAGGTAAAACCCGTGCACAATTTAATTGGTATCTGGGTTACAAGTGACCCGGAAAATCTTCAATTGTCAGGAAAATTCCAAAATTTTCATAAAAACACAAAGAAATTTTCATTTGATAAAATGCCATGCCTTAAAATGTCATCATCCCAAATGATTAATTGTTTATGATACTGCCAAAAAGAGGGGGTATCTATTCACACTTATGCAATAATAAGGAATTCCGTTGTGTTCCATAGCACACTTTCAACTTTTGAAATAATAAATGAAAATATCAGTAATGTTGTTTCCATTTTATTCTACATGTATAAACATTTTTGTTAGTCAGGTAATATTTCCCAAAAACCTGGAAAAGCCAGGGAAGTTGAGAATTTAATTTCGGTGGGAATCCTGTATTTAGTTTTCAGGGCCTTTGTTCATTGAATTGCTCTGATATATTCTTAGTTTTTTCGATAGGCTAATCTCAGCGAATCGCATCATTGTTATAGGCTACGTGTACTTGAAACATGTACCTTCTGATTTTCATTCATGAGGGAAAATTCTCCGCCATGTTGATTATTGACGTCGTAATTATATGCATTGAAGTACTTGAAAGGTACTTTGGTATCTCGACCCTCTCTTAAAACGTGCTGCTTGCGGGTAATTGTAATTATTACTGCAATACCGAATACATTCATGCAGCATGTTTCAATATTTCAGTGATTCTGGGTTTGGCTAAAGATGGCGAAACGACTGTTCTAAAGTTGCGTTCATATTTATTTCGTCACCACACAATGACATCATCATTTTGAAGAGCTGAAGAATTTCTATTCTTCCTCATTCTGTTTCGCAACGCGGTTCCTTCCTGCTCGTACGGAACACCTGTCAAGTCGGAGGATTGTTCAGGTGCTGGTTATCATTATTGTTATTACGGGGCATTTCTAAGTGCACAAAAAAGCAGAACCGGTGTCAGGGTTAAGAAATTAAGGAATAATGGCCACCGTAAAGGTTTATAGTTCAGGCTTTTTAGGGGCGTATGTGCATGGAAGGCCCGGAACGCTCGCTTATCCTTGGCCTATTATTCATGCCTTTTATGGAGAATACATGGAATTTCTTTTGAGAAATGCACACGGCGAGCGTGCCAGGTTGGAAAAATTTAATTAGATTAGATCAAAGCGAACCAACAGCTGCCACAAGAACTGCTTCGCCGTGCTTTTCGATTTATCAGCTCTTACACGTTTCTCTCCCCATGGATCTTTGCTCCATTTCTCCCCAGAATCCGTCCAACCATGGCTTCGTGTGAAGAGTACATTCTGTTTTCACACTTGGAAGGTTTATGACATTGTTTTGACTCGATGTTGTCCCGGTGTGACCGCTCTCGTGGGACTGCAGGTAGAAAAACGCAGGTTTTTAAAGAAACCATATCAACCCCACAGGTGGACCAGATTAGATTATTCACGGTGTCATATTTTTTTCCCATGCGACATTCGCCAGGTTTTTTTTTCACTAGTGAACGTTTCTGAGTGAAACGCCTGAAAAACGACAATGTAAATAAAGTTCACATTCCTCATCAGGCGCCTGCAACCATGTGACCAACCATATAACTGTGACGTCAACAAGTTGCAATACTAGTGCCAACAGATACTGTCTCTAGCAGCTTACAAGCGTAGTGCATGTACAGTCTGTACTATTGAGTGTGATTCGATGTTAACATTCAGAGCACACCTATTGTTGACGGTTGGTTGACGGAGGGCAAGGGAATGTGTTGACAACACCGATATGGGGATGTTTCGGTGAGAAAATCTCGTCGGATCACAGATTGTTTCCGTTGACTACAAGCGCTGATAACAGCCAGCTGTCTAACGTTCTGAAGTTGTCACCTCATGTGAGGAAATGTAGCGTGAATATCTCTGATACAAAAAAATCTGTTGCCAACTGGATGCTCGATAAACCTATTGAAAGCTAAACTAAAATTTTTCGTCAAATTGACAGCAGTGGAAAATATTGATTGCCACCAAATGGTAATCTTTGTGACATTTGGAAGTAGTCGAAGATAACAGTTGTGTCAACTGTTGTTTCTCATCAGTTGACAGGTAACAGTTCAGTCACCCAATTATCCATAAACGTTATTGTACAAGCACATGTAATATTTTAATAGGTGCTCATTAATAACAGTCTATAGCGATTTAATAATGTGCTTGCATCTTCCATTTTTGTTTATTAGAGATCATGTAGGCCTACTTTATTCTTTTTTTGCTTGAATCCCAGTTCGTTACAATATATCATGTGTAAGAACATTTATATATACTGTGGTGCACTCTTTAAAGTTGTTTAACTTGATTGTAATGATTGACTACTGGGGTAATGAATCCTAGATCTCTACGTAACATGGCGTCAAAATGTAACATAAATAACGTCGTATTTTTGGCATTCGGCTTTTGCCCTTGTAATTAATAATAATTTACAACGGCTAATTTGTTCAAATGACTTAATCTAAATTAGAACGTTGTTGTAAACAAATAAACTTTTCGTGACGTAGTAAACCAGAATTTTGAAAATAATGACCAATTACTGACTCTCTTTAAGGGACAGAATGACATCTTTTCACAATAACGACCTAAAATGTCCTATTACGTACCACTTATTACATTAGTGGTCGCATTTGATTGCAATTGAAAAAGGAACCAATTACATGTACGCAAATAGCAAAGAAATACCTTTGCGCAATCTTTTTTACGTGAAACTTTGCAAAAATATCTGTATTAATTTTCCCAACTAACCACTTCATAGGTGAACGATGAAACAAGTAATTGATGTTCTCCACTATGTTAAGTCGTGGTACCCTTTATTAGGTATGCTGTGTTTGTATTAAAAAAATATATTGAAAATCGGGCAAAAATCATCATTTGCGATTAGTTTTCTCGTTTTTCTACGCACATTGCAACCAACTTTTTACATCAGTTTGGAATGAAAAAGAAGTAAAAGCCCCCATTTGGAAATTCCGCGCACGAGCCGGGTACATCTCACAAAAAACCGGTTCTTATAAAATGTTCGACTTGTCACATCGCGATCTTACCTGGTTTTCCTTATGTTCAACTTCATGTTCAACTCATTGCGAAGAAAGATATATGCACGAAATGCAGCTCAACGTCTCAATCCGCAAATGTTTATTTATTTATGTTCTCATGCATATTTCGATAAGTTAGCTGTGAAGCCTGAACACGAAGTTTAAAGCGAACATTATTTTTTAAGGAACATGCTAGTTACGTGAGACATCAAGTGATTCTTGCCGATGGAGAAAATAAACATACAAGGATGCACACCATGGAAATTCAAATACGCACATTTGCTTCAAATACTTATCAGAATTTCTAACAAAAAATTCCGTTTTAGAATTGGTCGTCCACTAGGGTCTGCGTTATTTTTTGTAATATGAAGATCTTCCGTTTGTTTATAAAACAAAATTAAATAAACTTTAAAAAACATTATGCAACTTCCGAAAACGTTCTAATGGCTTTTATTTTCAAGTTTATTTAATTTTATAAGTAAACGGAACATTTTCAGCTTATGGGAAATAATTCTGATCCTAGTGGGCAACCAATTCTACGGAAAAAACCACTTTTTTGCATGGTGGCATCCTTTTGGGTCAGCCTACGGTGATTAACTACTGTACACAAGCAAATAAATAAACCTCGTACACACATATTACAAATGTGTTGATCATCAATCATGCAGAAATTGTTTTTTGTTTTCATTTAATAAATTCATCATGTTTCATCCCGAGAATCGGAGGTTCATCCTCTGATGGTAGGAAGATCCGGCCAAGTGGATGATTGCTCAGTTCGGAGGCGCATGTTCCAAATTCGGCGAAAATATCGCCACCTTGATTGGCTCGAGCCTCGGGCCGTTTCGGCGAGCTACTAACTATGGATGCCGATTTGGGTAATGCTATGGTGGCGAACCGGAAAATATACCTGCGCCGTGAGAAAGCCGAATTAAAAAAGCCCCTAATTTTCGAAAGGGGAAAAACGCGACCTTGGAGCAAAAAACGAAGCCGAGAACAAGGTGGACGAGTGCGGCTGGACTTTTTTATTTTTCTTTTTTCTAGCAGCGTTCGCAAACTGTCCCAAAAAGCAGCTGTGCGCCGGTTGTCCGCAGGGGGCGCCTGCGTGACGTCATCGGCCAGCAGCTCCCTGATTGGACGCTAGACCCACCGGCACGTGCCGCACGGAGCCCACGCACTCGGCACGCGACTGCGTTCCCACGCGGTCAACCGTCTGGCGTTCTTTTTGTTTTCGACCGAATTTACGCCGCTTTCCCACCCTGATTTCCCCTAAGAAGGGATTAATTGGCGATCAATAACTTCGCGGCGCTTGAAGGACATTAAAGGAAGCCAACGCCGAAATCAGTGATTAAGTCGAGTTTTCCCCCATGTTTTTCTTTGTGTCTGGTGTCCGGAGGATTGCGACCTTCGACCTCAATGGATTTGTGCTAGCAGTTTGGATTGGTTGTCGGGTGCAATCCTCTCTGAAGCGATGATGTCACACGCGTTTGGATTACCCCCTTGGGTGGCTGGAAACGTGGATCTTCAATGGCTTCAATTTGGAAGTGATCTCAGTCCCTGGACCCTCCATGAATGATGGCCTGCGAGGGTTATGTCACCTGAGTTGACCCTGGTCAAATGGATCGAATCGATGTGCCGGATGTGCCTCTTTTAGTCTTGGATTCTCCAGGCACAAAGTATGCATGTAGGTTCAGCCGTCTGACCTGTAAGCTGACCTTGCGCGCTCATTACTAGTGGCATTACCTTCTGGCAATGACATTAATAATGATCGTGTAAGATCATCTGAAATTGAATTTGAATTGCGAGCCTTATACGATCATTGCTAATGACATTACTTTCTGAGAATGACATTACTAACGCAGACCTTGCTCGAGCATTGCTAATGTCACTGCTTAGATTGGATTGGATTGGATGGATTGGATTGAAATGGAATGTTTGCCAGCAATGATGTGAATGATTGTGTACGGCTGATAGGTAATGTTAGTTGGTAATGTCAATGTGATGTAGTAATGAAGTAATGATCGTGAGAGCGTAATGAGATTGTTTGAATAAACGAAAATGGAATGATTGCCAGTAATGATGTGAATTTAACATGCTTGTGTACGGTGGATAAGAATGAAGGAGGGAACAAATGATCGTGTAAGGCCCGCTAATTATCTACAGTGATGATGTGAATCTGGAATTTTCTGTTCACGGCATCATTACTGGGGGCGTGATCGACAATACTGTTATAAGTAGCCTAATTGCCGTTTAGGGTTCGCTAAATTAATACTTAGTTAATCCTTTGAAGATTACACATAAAAACGTGTTTCTCCTTTAGTTCGGTCATTGGTAATTACTCAAATAATGTCATTTGACATGATGGTGTAAGGCTGACATGTAATGATTGTTGGTATAGTGTCATTATTTTTGTCAAACATCTGTCCAAAGTAATAAAATAGGCGCATCACATGATCTTCGCGTATGAATATCCTAACTAAGCAGCATTTCAAGGAGGGGTTGTTTAGGTCGTTTTCATTTAATAAGTAGGCTACATGTGCATGTACATTGTTGTGCTCTTGTCGAATCGCTCGAAAAGTTCAAGTGACTAGTATAGCGATTGACCTTTGACAGTGACATTTAACCTTGGGGGTGTGTATTGGTAGTCCGTATGGCCTAGCTGAAGTAACTGTGACGACGACAGGAACAAAATTGAAGCTATTATCCTCCTGTCAATACATGTACTAACTATAGTCTGTCCAAAACTACAATGCTACTGGGTAATTCAGATGGACCAATAGAATGCAAGAGCCTGTTTCCAACTGATCATGCCAGTCCACACATGTAATCTTTTGGGAATCAATGGTGCTTTTTCTTTGCTGGAAGACGTAATCTATAAGCTATACAGTAGGTTGTGCGACTAGTGGCGTCTCAAGGGGTGTGACGTCACGTGCAGTTGCCAGAAATCAGACTTGACCTTTGGTCGATGTGTCAGCTTCGTCGGTCATGGGAACGACGGGCTCAGAACTCAGCCCAACCCGAGCATCTGATCATTTGCAAGGTAAGCAAGGGCCGTGACTGAGCCAGCCCTCCGTTTAGCCCGGGTTGGGATTTTGTACAAGTCATTAACTCGTGCAAAATCCTAACTAGTGTGTGTATGCAGCTGGTGGATGACAGGCTAAGGGTCATCCAGATGGAATCGAGCATATTTGCCCACCATGCATAAGAGAGCGCAATGAATGAGTCGATGATGGGGACCGCTGCACTCCAATCGATACGTGGCCCCCGGGGCAGAACCCCCTCTTCGTTCCCCCTCACTGAAGATCGAGGGCCCCGTAGCACCTGCCCCGGTGGAGTGTGGGAAAGTCAGTCCAGAGTCGCTCTCGTGCTTCGTCTCCCCCCGGCCCACTCAGCCCTGCCCTGATCAGGGTTCGAACCCGGGGAACCCTTGTCTGGCAAAAACCGGGGTCTGAACCCTGCTTTCTGCGGAATGGTTTTCTGATCGCCGGTGCCCACCCTCTATGTTTGAAAATGATTGGGTTCGAGACCCCTCCCATCCATTTGTTACGTGTTGATGGTGAGATTGACGCGCGTCACCTTCCGGGTTTCCTCCAAGTTTCAGGGCTCTTTCAGGCGGGTTGGCTCCTTCTGGGTCAAACCCGGGTGCGTAGCAAGGGTTAAAAGTTTTACCAAAACATGATACCTGCTACCGAATAGAGAGCAGGCGCCATTTAGCGGCATGCCATTTGGTGTTGGCGCTGGTATGCACCACAAAATAAAAGTTGAAAATGTGTTCTAATATCGCTGAAATTTGCATAAGAACTACTAATTATAGGCCAATTGGACTATGGATCATTGACAAGAGCTGAATAGGTAGCTTTCCAGTACGAAGAGGTTGGCCACTTCATCAATAGATCACGACACAAAGAATTTACTGTTAAAACCCTTGCTTTGTTGGAATATTTAAGTTCTGAAAACTAATGCAATCAACTGAATACGGGTCTTCATATAGCTGGATAACTTGATCAATCGTTTTTAGTCTGACTTCTCTAAAATTGTAAGATTTTTTTCGATATATTTATTGATAGAGATGTGGACAAAATTGAATTGTGACAATTCCAATATACACGTAACTTCCAACGGTTATAACAGGAGACTGACATCCGTTAATAGTCATGCTAAATCTTTATTTGTTTTCCTTTTTTATTTTAGAATACGTTTGCTGCATCCTGTAGCATTTTAAACATCTCTGCACCATCTTCACTGTTCAAGCTATAACACGTCTACCAATCCAGGTAAGGATAATTAAAGTTATAAATATGATAAAAGTAGCACTAGTTAGCATCACTAAATGTTCATCAAGTCATCACTGATGTATTGAACACTGCAAAATTTGCATTCTCAAAGCAACACGTTAGAAATGGGTTTCACTAACATTTGTTTTTATCTTCTACGTAAAAGTTTTATTATTCTGTTGTACTCTGAATTTCTTTTTTACTCTTTAAAATTCTAATAACGTCTGCCTCCATTGATTGAGTTTCATGTCTATCAAGGCTCGCAATAGGTTTTTCAGGGGGAGGAATCGTTTTGGTGTACGAAATTGGTGTAATTGGTGATTTTACCAATGACTCTAATAAAAACTGTAAGCTAGGAAAACGTGCTCGGTTGGGTGAGAATATTGTAGCACTATTTTGAAGTGAAATTTGATGGAACTTGCAAGTCCCGTTATGGAAAAAGCGTGTTCTTTAATTACAAGATCGCTAGCCTGGGAATGCACATGTAAGTACACGCGATTTCTCGCGCGCCATTTGTAGTGTTAACCCACATTATTCCCTATATCAAAAAGCCGTTTAATTCTACAATACCCCTTGCATTATTAATAGGCTTTCAGCTATAATGGAAGGCCTACCCCTTATTACAAAAGGGAATACCCCATGACAATGGCGCTCGACAACCCCCACCCCCTTATTGGCATACGTATCCAGTCGGCCTGTGGCACATATGTCCTGCCTGTCGGTGGCCTCTGTTGGTTTTGAGAGACACCAGAAGGCCCAAGTGTTCCCAACGTCCCATCCATATGTTCCAATATGTCGTGGCTTGGGAAACAATATGGGCACCACGTGAAGGGAGAATCCTGTGGGAACCTATCTTCTGGCGTAGTTTTGAATTGCACCAAAGATTGTATTCTGGTTGCCAGATCTGGCCCTTATCGCTCAAATGGGGTACATCTGGTTCCTCTGTTTGATCCAAAACGCTGAACAATCCCCGTATTGTTTAATTGTGAAATTGTTTGCTCCCACAGTGGTCTTGCAATGGATATTTTCAAACTCACACCGTAATTTAAAGTTCAATTACATGTAAATCTCCTGCATTCCTCCAACTATCTCTGCACTCAGGAGACAATGTGGGTTTAAGATTAGCAATTCATCATCATTTAGTCAGCAGCAAGGAGCTAATAAATTTAACAGATTGGCTAACTTGAAAAACGGACTTATAAATCAACGTTAAGTGGCAATTCTGCTGACTTTTAATAAGTGCCAATTTTATGGCTTGAATGGCTGGAAATCCTAGGCCAGTACCAACTGCCAAGTTTCCATTTAGACGTGTGCTTTCATCTTCTTTGGCAACATAATTGTAAAAAATTTTTTAGTGTGGCAAGTTTCGACCAGACGTATTCATAACCCGTTGCACCATTGCGTTACCTTCGCGTGAAATAAATGCTGGCGATTGTGAATAACGCCTGAAAATAGCGTTGAAAACATCAACATTAAATATTTTAACAAAAGCTTTCATGTGGAACAATAACAGTATCATCATTCCATCTTAATGATCTCTCAATAACTATTTTTTTTATAATTGCAATAAATAACATTATTGTAATTACTTTTTTTCCTTAATTTTTATTCGTCACGTTTAAAATGTGTTATATATTCTAGTGCTTTATCGTATTCATTCCTGGCAAATGGTACAACTTTTATATGCACTTTTCCGTAGCCTAGAAACGTTTCTTATGTTTATACAGTATATGTTATTAAAATAATTCTTAATGATAACGACATTGATAACCCGATTTTTAGTATTTTGATTTAAACTCTGCCCAAAAGGATGCCCACCATGAAAAAAATCACAAATTTTTGCTTCAAAAGTTTACAATAATCGTTAAAATTATTTAATCCCTTGTAGAATTGGTCGTCTGATAGGGTTTCAGCTATTTTTTTTATAATTTCAAAATGCCCCGTTTATATGTAAAAAATTAATTCTGAAAAACAAAAAAATTGATTTAATTTAAAGTATATTAAATGTTTTATATATGAACGAGACATGTTCAAATTATCAAAAATAGCCGTTAAAATAAATGTAGCAAGTATAATAAGTATTTGAAGCAGAAATGCGGGCATGGTGGGCATCCTTTTGGCACAACCTTAATTATTTGATTTTACAAATACACTGTACATGTATACCAAAGATGCTAAGCTAAATGTCGGACACCCTGTACTTTAAGGACGATACATTTGACGTTCGCAATTGCTGCTCAGTATTATTGATCGGTAAGGGCAATCAGGGCCCCCCTGATCAAATCCTAGCGTAGAATCCGCCGAGCACCGCTCTCAACGCTATTGCCCACCTCGTGGCCGAGCATCGTAAATATTTGATGCGAACAGGTGAACACTAAGGGCTCCACCCACCCTGACCTGCGTCACACGTTTCGAGGCTCGAGCAGCTGGTGTCAAATCCGAACCGTGAGAAAGTCGTCTTCTGCGGAAATTAAGGGGTTTGTTTTTCCCCCGATTAAGAAATTAGTGAAATAATTATACGGTAATAGGGCATTATGTCGACACACGGAGGCGCACACCTGCCCGTGAAAGCCTGGCCATCTGTCTGAACGCACCCCACCCTCTCTGGCACGACATTGTGCACTCGATAAGCCTATTTGGAATTCTTGAACTAGCTGGCGAAACACGTGGAAACGAGCCTTGACATGACGTCAGGTATTTTTCACGCACTTTGGATGGGCCCGCTGTGCGTGTTGTGTTTTCTTTTTTGTGTGTTTGTGGAAATTCTCGAAGCGCTTAAGCCTAGCCGATCCTGATTCCTGCGCCTTCAGTCCCGGGCTGCACGTTCGATGGACAGGTGTTTTGAATTAGTTTGGTTTTAGGGAGGCCATTATTAGCGCGGAGGCAAAAGCCGGATCCGAGATTCTTTCCCACGATCTTGATATTCAGGTAACAAATGAGGCTTGATTGCGCATCGATTGGAGTCAATTAGCGACTGCAACCTGCCCTTGATCTTGCCAGTTGCAGCTCGTTGATCCGGCGCCCTCTGGTGGCGATTCCAAACTAGGTATACCTGGATCTCATTTCAAAGGATTCGCTTGTTCAGTGCAGTTCAGCTACCGACACGAACACTCGTTGCCAAAGATTAAAAAACAGTTGTTATTGTGATAAGTCTTTCTAAAATCAGTTTTGCGTCATTTTGTTGTAGGAAATCTGCCGTCTCATAGAGCGGTGAATCCATCAAAGATGACGTTACGATTTGAACAAAATTGTGATTGTAATTATTTCTCCTATGGCTTCCCTTGTTTGATAGTGTTTCAGAAATTTTGTGTCGAACTATAGGCCCTATATACATGTATATATATTTTTTTAAAGTGTAACCAGGTTTGGGAATGTAGCCTATAACCTAAATTCCATGATTTATCTAGGCGTTTCATTAATATATATATATAAATATATATGCAAGCTAATATCCTATACGTGGAGATTTGGTTTTTCGAAAATGTTCCTCTACCGCGTTACCGAAATTAATTAATAACAAAGAAATTTAGTGAACATGTAGGTTATACATGTAATCAGAAATCCATGGATAGTTTTTTATCAGGAATGTTTATCAACGGCATTCCCATAATAATATAATAATGTTAAACAAATGAAAAATGTTTGGTAATGGTTTTTTTAAATCTTCTCTCTAATTCACGCTACGATGTTTCTATCATTGTTAACATTAAATAAAGTAATTCTAAAACATTCATTTGGGGAAGGAAATCCTATGAGCCGGAACTAGCCTTCACTCCCATGACGCTGTAGTTTTGATAATGGTTTAGTTTAATGCTTAAAATTTTATTAATTAATGGTGAAATGTAATAGTTGAAAAGTTGATTCCTGTTAAATGTAGTTATATTTGTGATATAATTATTTGATAATTTAGTGAATACTTTACTTGATGATTTATCAAGTGGATATTTATAATATTTCGTCAAAATGTTTATTAATTTTTAGATGCAATCGGTGAAACATAAGTTGAACTTGTTAAAAGTGACATTATAGCGGTAAGAGAAAAGAATATACCATGCATCATGTATGTACTTGTTGCTCCAAACAACCAGACTACTGTTAGATTTGTGCTACATGTGCTTCTGTTCAAGTGTGTTACTTCAAGGTTGACTCAACTCTTTTCAACAGTGGTGGTATTATAATGTTAAGACGTGCGCATAATTTAACATCCTGCGATGTAAACCCCCGCAAAATTTCAGCTCAGACGCCGTTTTGTCGTAAGAATTAAATCTATAGCGTATGAAATGCGTTAACCACTTCCGAAACATGGCAGGCAATGCATCTGTGTCACTGTGTGGGTTTTTTTCAAGTAATTCTGCTACAAATTTAAGTACTTTTTATTTTTTAAGTGATGGAAACGAGAGAACGTGCCAATGAAACCTGAGTTAATATGCCTTATCGAGGTTCTTAAGGCTGATCCAAAAGCATGCTCAACATGCGAACAATTTACACATTTGTGTTTCAAATGTTGATGGTAATTGCTAAATTTATTTTTTCCCGTCTAGAATTATCCGTCCTCTAGGGTCTGCGTTGTTTTTTGTTAATTTAAAAAATGGGACACTTTCAAATTATAAAAAATAGCTCAGACCCTAATGGACGACAAATTCTATAATGGAGAAAAAACTTGTAGCAATTATAATACGTATTCAAAGCAAAAATGTGTAATTAGTTTTGCATGATGGACATTTTCAATCTCGAATTTCTGCGGGTTTTTCGGAGTGAAACACGCGTCCGAGTGACGCATGCGCCGTGGCGACTTGGCGCCTGTGCGCCCTGGCGGCTGGGCAGGTGGTTGCTGGAGGTGACAGGTGTGACAAGGACCGTGTGAACGGGCTACGTTTGACTTTCCCTGCGTGCAAGCTCGGCTGCTCCAGCCCAATTTGGCATTTCATTGATGGGGAGTCCGGGCGCGACCTCGCCATCGTACGAATCGAGGGTCACAACCCCGATGATATGGGAAGGGAACCCTCGGTTGCCTCCGCGGTGGCGTCAGATGCGGCAATGAGGAAAAGGCCGCTGTCACCTGCTCCAGTTCTCACACTCACCCATGCAGGTAGAAGTGGGCCTCTCACACCTATGTCAACATGAAAAAGACCACCCTGTACATCGCAGTAGCATGGGGACATGAAAAAGATGTCCAAAGCTTTTCACTGATAAGCAAGGCTGTCCAAAAGTAGGCTTGAGAATTTGCATGTTTGAGAGGCTCTAGAGAGCCAAAAGGCAATGTCATTGAGTCACAAATTCACCACCATTGGCTGCCCGCAAGCTGTCACCTGTAAATAATATGCATGGCTATCCGTTAGGTAATTGTGGGCCTGTTATTTGACACAACAAACATGGGGTTGAAAGGTCATTCATTCCTCCAACAAGTGGACTTCGTTTCTGCCTTTCCAGTTGTTGGCTGTGGCTGACCACCTGTGGACGACATAGAAAGTCAATCAAATAAACGACCTAGTCCTCATTAGGCTAATTGCAATGACGTTATTAGTCATGAGAAAGAAAGATGACAGTTTTGACCTCAGTGCCTTGGTATCGTTGTTGCTCGGAATTTATGCAAGCCGTAATAAAAGGCTAGATTTTGTGGTTTATGAACAGGCTTATCATCTTGTTTTTCCGTCTGACTTTGAGTTGCTAACCAAATGTTGACTTACTGTAATATATTCGAGGGGTCATAAACATTGTTACAAGCTGAAACGTTTATGGTGAAATAATTTCAAGGATGTCCGAAGTTGGTGATGGGCTTCTCTGAAATCGGACAATCATGGAATAGAGGGGGTAGAGGTTGGCAAAATCTGACGTCCAATTTTTATTTGTGTTGTGCAAGACTTTTAGATCAATAACAAGCACTGATGCACCAAATAAAACGTTAATGGAGTCTTTTGCAGTTATTTTTGTGTAATGCGTCATCATGTGCCATAAATACATGTAGATACCACTTGTTTAAAATGTCACAAAAGGATCGCTTTAATAAAAACGTCCCCAAATGGCGTCGTTTTTAATTAATCCAGTGTTAATGATTTAGTTCTAAAGGTGAAATGCCCTAAAAAGACGTTATTTATATTACAATTTGACGTGGAAATGAGATGGTATTCTGGATTGAAATTTGACGTCATTTAATATGGGCATAAAACGGTTCATGTTGGGGAGATTATGGCTCATGTTTGGGTTTAAAAACGTTTCTTTCAAATAAATTAACTAACGTTATCTGGACCATATGCGCTATCGGGGAAAAGATGAAGTAGGGGTGGAGAGTTTGTGTAGTTTGGGTGAACATGGATAGAGGAAGGGGTAGAAGTTCAAAAAGTGGACTTCAATGGACGGTAAATTGGATGAATATGGCAGTGTCACGAGTCCAGTTTGGATACCTTAAAATTTGACCACAGAAATTCATAAATCCTACTTGATCCAAATAGAATCCTGTAATTGAAATCCTATCAATGGCCGAAAGTAATTTTTGCGTTTTCGTTACCTGAATTTTACTGATCCGTGCACCCTGTAGTTACTTGATGCTCATCCAGAGGTCTTATGGGTAAGACCTTGGCTCTTCCAGGTGCGCGACACGTATAAAATCTTACCTCAATTTATTTAATTGTTGCCATGTTAGTGAATTGGCATTTGTTCTCGCATGCATTGCGCAATTCTCGTCAGCAGTCTCATTGTCAGTGAAGTGACAAAACAAACAGTAGTTGGCGGATTTTTGCGAATCAATATTTGAACGGAGATCCGGCCATTTGTGCCTTTTTAGATTCACAAAGTTGAAACTACCGTTTCACAAATACTGCGTGGAAATTTCCCAATTTTTCAGGTTTTTAATGCAGCAGTTATTGTGTTTCTCTGTATACTGGCGGATTCGTGTTAATTTTCTGTAAATGCCCATCAAGTGAGCGAAAACATCTTTGGGCCAGAATATAAAACAGGACGTGACCCCCATGCGGGATGAATTATCGCCAGATTTTATTAAATTTCCTGGCGATCGAATCGTCAACGTTTTACGTCGTCCATATCCTGTACACATTTCTTATTTCCTTCTTATTGTGTTGTATTTAAACGTCAATTTGCGTTGCTCTCAAATGTTTTGCAAGGGCCGTCCATTCAGTTCGTCATTATGTTTATGCGAATCAAATCTGTTTCCTCTGTCTTCTATCTAAATGCTCAAAAACTGCAGACTTTAAAATGTTAATACAAATTAAACGCAGGGGGTAAGCCTTAAATTACTCGCGAATTAAGAGGGTGGATTCACATTTCCGACATGAAACGACATTTCCAGGCGAGCGTTTATGAATAATTTTTGGGCTCCAAATGAGGCTAGTCAAGACTTGAGTTATGGATTATCCTTGAAACTTGTTTGTTGGGTGAAGGTCTACAAATGAAATGACGTCATTTTTAATATTTTTCTTTGAACATTTTTATAAAGTCCTAAGTCGAATGGCCGTAAACTGGACCTTGAATTGATGTTGATGTCATGTGACGTTATTTAAGTTAAATATTTAACGTAATTTAGTAGAGAGAGTGCAGAAACTGTATTAAAGAATTTATGACATAATCTGAACCATTTGTGCTGATTGGAAATGGGGGTTACTCAATTTAGACGATAATGAATTGGGGTAAAATGTCATGGAGTGAACTTTTATGATCAGTACCCCTGGCATCTTAACATGTTACGTTTTCAACAGTGTTTATTGGCATTAAACATTGATTTGAGTAATAATAGTAAGCAACTAATGTAAGGTACAATGTAAGTAAAGCACATTAGACTTAAAAGTATTTCGCGAAATGTGTCGGTATTTTTTTTTCTTCTAAACTGGCAAGTGATTTAACTTCAAGGATTTTAATGACTTGTAGAACCCTACTCTTGTTAACGAATCTACTAATCCAACTTTTCGGAGCGGATCCGGCCTAGGGTCACCCCAGATTTTCCCAAAGGATAAGCCATAGATGCCCTGATGCAGTCGCTGTTTGAATTCCCACAAATGTTATCACTGTTTTCGTGCTAATATCAATATTTCGCGAGGGCATGCGAACACAGGTGGGCTACGCAAACGCGGGCCAGCACACGGGAGATCATGAGAATTCCGCCATTAGAGGGCAGATAATTTTTTTCGTATTTATCTTGCGTTTTTATAGCTCTCCAGAATCTCTGTATGCTTTCTGATACGTGGACTAGCAACGGTGTGAACTCGCGATGCGCCGGCCAGCTTTTCACCCAGGCGCTACCGAGATTTTCTCGTAGTGAAATTGTCAACAAGAAACAGGCCCATGTCATCGTGTGCCAACTTGTAACACGGTCAAAGGGATCACTGTGTCAACAGTCACTTTTTCGTCCGATAACGCCAGCATCCGAATGTGCTGCCGATTCATGGTCAAACGGATGTGGGAATCCCGAGAGTTGGTTAGCTATTGGCCACTGTTGATAATGGACTGTGACTGAACTTGCACATGGCACAATATGCCATGTGCTAAAAATTGCAAATGACTGGGGGTTTATTTGGAAACTTTCCACTTTTGTAATGGGGAAAACTGTATAAAATAGAGATTAGAGCTTTTTTAAATAGATTTAATGTTGATATCAATATCCATCATGGTTTCATGGGTCATGAAATGTCATCATTTTTGGATGTATTTTGACGTTTAATGTTTGTGGATTGTTTAGCATCCGGAAGGGAAAGTATTTGGAAATATTCGCAATGATTCTTCAAATCTTGTTTCCAAGAAGTTTCATTATGACTGTAATTTCTCCATTTCCTGCAGTTTTCCTATCACAAATGTAGAAAGTTTTCATTTAAACACCCTGTATATTGCTCAGTTGCGTCCTAAAGTTGTCCATAAAATGTAAAATTGCAAGGACGTCTTCAAATATACGAAATAAAAGCCCCCTTGGGCTGGAGCAGTTTATTAAGTTGAAGTCAACAGCTGAATTCAAACGTCCTGCTACTTATTTTACCTCATTGTTAAACTGGATAAAAAATCTTATGAATCACCCAGTAGATGAATCCAAGTGTGCTAGTCCAGACGTGTAATGTACATGTATAAGCCTACTTGGGATTTGCATCATGCATCGCCTGTATTCACGGACATCCTGTTGACTGCGTATTGTAAAATTAATTTATAATTTAAGTTGCTACAATTTATATCAAAGTCTGACATTAATCTCACGTCCACGGGGGCGTCCTTATGCCGTCATTACATCAATGTCCACGTGTTATTCACAGTCATTCCTGTCAATGGGGGTCCTACATAGGGACGTCCGTTCCCAATATAACCCATATCACTTGTGGAATTCTAGACCTTTCTTAGAATTCTTAGTTCGATTAGCGGCTTTTGCTTCGAGTGCCATTCCATAGAGGTCATGCGACGTTTAATCCATTATTTAGTCTTAGGTCTATCTTAAGACTTAAGTCCATGTCAATTGTTTCGAAATTGACATTAGTAATGAATAGAAATATCTGCCCCACAGCTTTGTTAGTCATGAAATTGTGATTCTAGGAATCTGGGGTCTTTTATCCAAATTAAACACCTGCCCCAGAAAGACCCCAGAATAACAATTCTGGGGTCTTTCATCCAAATTTAGGGGTCTAATCAAGTTTGACAAAAGCAGCTTAAAACCCGATTCGGGGTGAGCGATGTCCGGGAAATTTTCCACGTTTCAACACCTCGGATAAATCAGGTGGTGATCGCAGGTGGGTGGTGCCCTCCATCGCCACGGATCGGGGTGTTGTCCCTTCGGACCCCGTGCCATTGACGCGCGGGGGAACAGGTGCGCGCGCTTGACCCCGGTGTCCATCTCCGGCCCGCGCACCTGACTGAGGGGGTGGCCGAGGCGATTAGCTGCACCATCCTCGATTTTTTTTTCGTTTCGGGCTGACCACCTGTTTGCCATCGCCGCACACCTCCGGGCCCGAAGTGGCTTCGTTTTTGCCACCCTGGCTCCCCACGCACACAGGCCAGACACGCTGGCGCCGAAAGGCTATCAAACTCTTGTTAAGACGCACACTAGGCCCTTTCAGCGGATTGGCAGGCAAACGGGGGGTCCACAAAGCCCAATGAACACCCTGCGCCAATTGAGTGCAGGTGCACCCGAAAAACTGGACGCCGGTTTCTTCCGTTGACCAGCCGCTGATTGAGATCCGAGCCGTTGCCACAGCAACCGCCAGCT
>JAQIXS010003266.1:0-18746 GCA_034700785.1 Rossiulus vilnensis
GATAGCATATATAATTAGGAATGTTTCACTCATTTGGTCTGAGGCTATAGCATTTCATTTACTAAAGTTATATTAGTATAATAATTGGATCGTCCTAAAACTGTTGTCAGCCACTATACATTCCCTTGAAAACTGATGGCAAAGTTCCTTACCTTCAATATGGAATTATTTTAAATGTAGGCCTATAAATGGAAGAGTGTCAGACACAGAAAAGCCGTAGTTAGAAAAACGCGATAGAATGACTCACAATTCACACAACTTGCTATTATTTTAATTAAACTTGATGAAGACCACAAATTTACCATCACAGATTAATGCAAATGTTATCATTGATTATTACATCGTCAATTGCTAAAACGGCCGCCATTATTAGCAGACCTAGTTTAAACTAATTATCGATTATAAACATTAGTTAACACAGAACAATTGCTACGCATCGCCAATTGCCAAAGTGTCAGTCACTACTAGCAGACATAGTTTAATGCATTATTAGGCCATTCACTTGAAATCGCACAGATGTAGTCCAAATCTCATTCAAATAAACCGACACAATGGTGATGATCCGTAATCTGCAGTCTTTGTAATTCCACATCAACATGTGGGCCAAGAGGTTTTAAATAACATGGTGTAACAACGTTGCCCGCAATTATGACATCCGGTGGGCCATTTTTACATGAAATGCGATTATGGTAGCGATTACACCAGTTCGTTGTTTCGTTTATATCGTAGCCCTAGATACAGTCACGCGTGTTAAACTGCGTAACTGAAATTTATAGAGGTTCTGAAAACGCGTTCAAATTTTAAGGGAGTCAAATCGAATCGCTAATTGATACACTTTCAGGTTTTTTTCTTTATAATCTTATAAATTGTTTTACGGGTTTTTTCGATTAAACACGTGGCAGCACCTTGGCACCAATCGTGCATCTCGCTTCAGAGGCAAAACCAGTCATTATTTGGAAAAATAATTAGGCCTACTCGATTTCCATGACTGAGCAAGCCTGACACGCGGATCAACTTCTACACATGTTTCCTATTAAAAATGGTAAATATTTTAAAAAGAAAACGAGTATTTACATTTAGGTGGTTTTAAGCCCAAGGCCATGCTGGGGGGAAAGTCAACAAATTAGGTGTGTCTGGTAACCTAGGTTTGTCGCGTTACACCGATATGATACTCCAACAAAACTTGTACTTTCAAAACGTCGTACTTTAGCTACATATATACCAGGTATAGAACAAAACAACAAAGCTTAAGTAAATGAAAAACTAATCAGAAAAAATAATACAAACATGCTCTATGAGTGTGTTTTCTTGCACTATGTTAGTTATGTTTCATTTAACTATGGCAAAGGTATATCATTGTATAGAGACTATGGGCCTATTTGGTTAGTAGTCTCTTTAGTTGCAGAATTATTCAAATGATGATTTCGCATTAGCAAACATATTGACGGATTTAAGTTTTCATATTACTTAATTAATATGTAATTTGATAATTTGTCTCTTGGTGGACCTATGATAAGGACTGTGTTCACAGTATTTGAACATTGATCCGCTGAGTTGATGACTGTATGTAGGCCTCCACTGCATTCAAGAAATAGGACTGTTTGCAGGTAGGTCAATAGCATATGCAAATTACAAAGATAACATCCAACGCAACAGTAGTGCGTGTAAAAACGCCTAGGCCACTCTCGAACGTCGGCGTTCTAGATGCCAACGCACAACTAGGTCTGTCTTTTCCTGTTTATCATTTCGTCACACTTTCATTGCTACAAGCACTTATCAAAAAGCTTGAACAGCGTGATCCCCATCCACCAATGCCTGCAGAGCCATTTACTTATTTCAAATATTGACCAGGAAAGTTATTTCAATTTTAACGTACTCAAACATTGCCAACACGCCTAATACTCAGCGTCATCTGAGTTGAACTCAGACGTACACTGGTTTATGATATGATTGATATATTGAAATAAAATTTTTTTTAAACTTACAAAGGGTGCATCAATTTCAGTTTGGCAGGAACCACATAATACGCGTCTTTTACAACCATGCTGCAATATTTTAAACTTATAAATTGAATCTTAATGGAATGAAATAGCTTTTTTTAAATTGGTGCACCACTCGAACATATTTAGGCGCAAACTGATTCTGATTTCGGGTACATGTACCTCACTGCACCCCAGTACTAAGTATCACAACCCATCTGATGACTAACACAAGACCTGAACAGGAAACGTCAGTACATGTACATGTAGAAATCACTATGATTAATAAACGTAAACGTTATGACACCAAACACGCCTACCAGTCATGTTTAATATAAGGTCTGATAACTTCTCGGCTGTAAAAATGATTCCTGTATTCTGTTTACTTGGCGATTTCTAGGTTTTTTAGGGCGGGCAAGTTGATACTTCGTTCACATAACCATATTCGACAAGCTAAACACTGACCAGTGCCTTGTCATGCGTCTGGGTGTTGTAGTTGAATCCAATATCCACAAGATAAGCTACTTGCGGTAATATTACTGCCAGATGTCGGTAGAAAATTTTACTTTTACAATTGGAAATTACATTACTTCAATTTGCATAATAAAATTAAAATGTATACAGTAAAAACCCTGCTGTGACGAATTACAAAATACATGTACTGTGAAATTAAAATAAAATGCTACTGAGATGTAATTGTTGCTGTTAATATTTATACTGTAATATAGCCTATATACATTAAGTTTACCGTCCAATAATAAAATATGGTTTTGTTAGCCCACCAAAATTTTCCACATTAGATTAATGTACCATTAAAACTCAAAACAGGGTTATTTAGGTCTACATCTATCTACTAATTAAAAACAGAGTGGAGCAGATCTAGTTTCACAAACATTAACCTGCTTAGCATCCAATATACCTGCTTTACTTAAATATAGTATCAGCATCTGGCAAAAGTGAAACAATGATTAGCAGTAGCGTAACAAATTGCACTACCAGGTAATTGTCCATGACAGAAGAAAGTCTGCATCAATATGGGTTTGTTCAACGCCAGCTTTTTAAAACAGGATTCTAATCTGCTTGGAAGTGTTTCGACCAATTAAAGCTCACAGGAAACGGGGAAACATTCCTGTTTTGAGGCTAGACGCTTTCCAAATCTAAAAAGCTTTTTAAATAATTTTCATAAGACTGATATCGTGAAAAATATACATAAAAAACTGATGTCAAAGTGTAAGTGGCCAAAGCAAATCTGAAAAGGTGAAAGATTAGTTTACTTTACTAGTTCCCTGGTAATTAACTGACACTAGTTAACTTGATGCTTGCAGGCCGGAATAACTATATATGTGTGTACATACAAGGATTTAGTTTTCAAATAAAAAGAACAGCATAGATAGATTAACTTTAGGCGAAATTGAGTACACAAACTACTTCCTTTAAAGGCAAAACTCTGTTGTTAAAATCTGCAAAAACCGGTCCATGCAAGAGGTGACCGTCCCACGCCTTTCAAACTGTAGCAGTCAAAGTACTACATTTATTTGGGCTACTAAATGTCCTGTACTTGCTCACAAAATCAGCTTTTTTAGCCATTTCAAAAGATGGAATGCGATTCGCTTCATATTCAGGGTCTACTACAGGCATGGTTGCAGTCAGATTTTGTCTATTTATTTTTTTAAACTGTCTGCTTCTTATCAAGTCAAATATTTCACTGTGGTATTTTTATCTACTGGTTCTCGAAAAAGGCAAAAAAATTCATATATTTAGAAGACTTGTTACATCACCGAAAAAAACTGGGAACCATCTCTAAAAACATTTTGACGTTATCTCCGCCAACATATGGATAACTATTAAATGCAGCTGGCTGCTGGCGTGATACTATCTCTGAAAATCGGATTTGGGTAACCTAGGTCTGGATCTTCATCAACTGCATGAACAAAATCTTTCCACGCGTTCACTGGAGAAGTCGGGGGTTAACACACCCTTACCCAATTTCTCACCAAACGGAGACTAATGCAAAATATAGCATCACCACGGATCGATGACAAATTTACTGTTCTTCATAAACGTTTGTCCATTGGTGACACGCTTAGAATAAACTATTCACAAGCATTCAAACGATTCAGACGGGTGCTCTGCCTACCATCCAACAAACAAATAACTTGCTCAATTCCATCAACCAAATTTCTCTGTAGACCACAGTTTTTTAACTGCAATTACTCAGATTATTTCGAAATGATACGTTTTTGACTGTGGGAAGTTCAAACATTGGCATTGTCGAATGTTTTTACAACGGTTATAAGATATATTATCGTGGTGTGTAGACCCCAACTTCATCCATGTGCAAGATAACGAGTATTTACTCCAAATCCAACAATTTTAGTTTACTGATATCAAGTTCATTGCATTTGCTGTCAAGCAGCGTTACCTGTGCCAAACTCCCTTCCAGTGCATTTAGAGCTAGGGAACCTGTGCAAATGCACTTAGATAGTACCTCAACCTTTAGCAAAAAGTACTGTAAGAGATCAAAGCTTGCACTCAGAAAACTTCAGGTGAATCTCAGTTGCTCAAATCATGTCATTCATTTGGCCCGTCTCCAGTTTTAGCAGCATTTGTAAACATCGAAGCCATGATACTACAGCAAAAGAGCAGCGAAACGAAAACACGCCAAAACAACAATAACAAACACAATTGATCGTGCTAATCAAAATTAAGCAGCGCTCTTCATCAGGGATAAACAAAGGATGAAGAGGGCAGAGATTTGACATTCGTTGCATTGTCGGTGAACACTGAAAGCTGCATCTGCGAGCAACGGCGAGGAATTTGCCTCACAAATGCAGTCCTTTGAACCGAGAGGAAGCCAGACCGGTTTTGCAAATCCATCTTTTACCAGGTTTTCCAGATTTCTGTCTCACGTGAAATGTTTTCAAGAGCGTAGGCCTTTTTAGTACACATGACAAATGGATGAAAACCGACGCCAGGTATCGAGCCGGTACCACCCAGTGAATTCAATCGTGTGGTCAGCGAAACTTACAGCTAGGCTAACATTCCCGCAAAATGCTTTGTAATTTGAATATTTCGGTGAACTTAGCGCACTGTGAAAACGAAAGCGCAGGTGAACAAACTCTACCACATTAACGATTGCGGACGCCATTAGGTGGCCTGCCAATAAACGGAAAAAAGAGGTTTTGCAGCGAAACCACGAACTTTCTCACCTTGATTTGCAGTTTCGAGTAGCGTTAGCGCTTGTGGTACTCCATCCTGCCCAGCACATAATCCGAATTTCCAGATATATAAATTAATTTGCACACAAAACACGGGGAGATAAGCGCAGCCAGCAAACCCCAACAACGCCGATAACAACAATTTTTTTTTATTATTTTTCTCGTTTCGCCGCTATCAGAGCCCCTAGCGGCACTTTTGAAATGCTAGCCCGCTGAGTTTGAAAGCGCTCGTGAAAAGTCGAAAGGTAAGAGCGCCGTATATCATTTTCGGCAAAGTAGTTCTTCGACATTCTTGAATCTGACGCCAAAGAAATTCTACGTAAACTAAATCGATTTAAGAAAAAATCCACTCGGTGCAAGTTTGAACCGCCCGGTTCAGCAATCAATTGAACCAACATTTTGGTCTAAATTGTTCAAAATTATTTAAATCATTAAACCAAATTATTAGATCATTTAGTAGCAATTTTATCTTCAATCTTTATAAACTTGTGACCGGTGATATTGTAATAATAAATAATAATTAACTAGCAAAAACAATCTCAATTTAGTATCATTCGGAATTTCGGGGTCTTGTGATATGAAAAGGGAAGCTTTAACCACCGTGAATGAAGGTATCGATTGCAAGACTGATTGGTTGGCGAAGAAATAGTTCCAATAAACGAGCTTATCTCCTATATGAATGTCCTTCATTCACGTTGGTTAAAACTTCTCTTTTCATATAAAAAATAAAAGATAACAAATTACGCAACTTTCTTCCTCGCGTGATTAAAAAAGCACGTGGTAGCTGAGGTCCGGCTTGGACCTCTTGTTTCCCTGAAGACTCTGCTTACCCCATTCCCGTCCTCGATCATTCACCCTTTTAATCCTAAGCGTGATTTTGCTCATTGATTGTTTGTTGATCCACCAAGGCGTGGCCAGAGCCGGGCCCCAACCCCGTCCCATGGTTTTATGATCGGAAGCGGAATTCCTGCGCTACCCCCCTTCACGTGCGAAAGGTCACTAATGGACTGGAGATGAGGGTCATACAGGGAGGTCGTTGGCGACCGAGAATGCAATGGTTAGAAGGGATGAAACACAAAATGTAAACGATATGAAACAATGGAAGGGGCCTGTAACAGTCTGTCATCAACCGGTTCACATCTTATACAATGGCGATAATTTCATTTGATGTTACAATAATTAAGTATTTTTACATTATTATTTCTGAGTTTCTCTCTTACATCAATCTGACGGCAAAAGAAATTCAACGTAACACTATAACGATTTAAGAAAAAAATCACTCGGTGCAATTTTGAACCAGTTCCCGTTTATGGGTATTGTTTCAGCTTCATCCAAGATTCAACACTCAATAGGTTTCTACTCCCAACTGGTCTCAAAGGAACCGGTAGATCAAAGATACATGTAGAATATCACTGCATGTAATAGTGTAGGCCTACTTGTTTAGAAATAAAATAGGGTCACCCACGAGGATAGCAATAAAGGACCCGCGTTTCACTCCCATGTAGGATTGTTGTCCGAAACACGTGTCTTGACACTCGATTTGGTGTAATTTAAACCAGATGGCAAACGAACAGATTGCCGGAACTAATGTAGGGTCTGGTAATTTGTCTTGGATTTTCACACTTTCAAAAGCCATCTCAATATTTGCCGCCTCTAATACAATGGCCATGTTATGGTTGAACTGTCTTTAACTGGATTTATTACCAGTAGCATGGGGAAAGGATTTGAATTTATTTTTAGGAATTTTGAATTTGAGGGATTTGATTTCCCCATTTTTTAAGTAGAAGTTATATGTCTACTGGCTATTCATCTGTGAATTTAATCTACACCTGTACTTTAATCTACACAAACCTACATGTACTTTTATAGAAAAAGAGCCGACAGGAAAGATTTGGGGCCATTCAGATTATGTTTATATAAAGGAGAGGGGTACATGTATTAGGCTCTTAATTCTTGGGAAGTAGGCGATAACGGGATGCCCTATGGAGGGAGTGGAGGAAGGGAAAATGCATAGTTGGTGGGCCGATCATACTAGCTGGGCATATTCCAGAGGCGTTTAGCTTCACGGGGGTTACAACGTTACATTTTTGAAACAACGTTTACACGTGCAAAGACAAAAAAACCCAATAACTTGCAAACGGAAAACCTAAGGAGTTGGGGGGAGTTTGTAACACCGCCAGTGTTAAATTATCGCTAAAAATTTAATAAGACAAAACAAATAAAGCACTAGGAGCTGAAACTCATATGACTTTGGCCTATATTCAATAATTATCATTGAATTCACTGAAATAATTCAATGCTATGTGATTTCAGGTTTATCAGCTGATAATATTCCCATAAATCCCTCATATTAATTAAGAAATTGTGTATGACTATGGATGACTAAAGGAAGGCTTTTTGTTAGTTCATTCTGGAGTCTGGATTGTACTGTAGACTTGCTAAGCCTACATTTTCTTGATTCTGGGGGAATCCAAAACAAAAAGTGACGTCATATCTTCCTATGTTACTCTTCAGTGCCGTGCATCAGGGTAAATGGTAAACAACAAAAAATCGCCTATGGTATTACTTTTACTAGGAGTTTTATGCAGATTGTCATGAGGGCTTTAAAGCATTGCTTTCAACGTTCAATTTATTGTTAATAGGCCTAGCTCTAAACTATTTTTTTACAGAAAACGGGGGAGGGGGAATTATCATTGTTTTATAAAAAGGAAAATTAGTTAGAAACGAGCTCTATTTGGAAACTTGAGTCAGTTTTTGAACAGACTGCCTTGCAAATTGTACATAAGATACATGTAGGTATAAACTTGATGATGCAATAGAATAAGCTTACTTACAAATATTAATTTTGCAATTTTTAATACTTGAAATGGGTCCAATTCGAACGAAAGGTGGGAAAGGAATTACTATCCCGTTTTCTCTTTTTTTGCCTTAATTCAGATTTAAATTTTTAGATTTAGTGCAATTAATAGGCATATCTCTAAAGTTTGTTATACAGAAAACGGGGAACAATTTTCATTGTTTTTAAAAAGCAAAATGAACTAGAAACGAGCTCTATTTGGAAACTTGAGGGGTCAGTTTTTGAACAGACATCCTTGCAAATTTTACGCTTGAGTAACTTTAAATTCTTCCAAATGTTTGTAATTTTCTGTATATCTTAACAGAATATTAATAATTAGGAATTAAGTAGGGAATGAAAACAATTAACGGTTGCCTTTGGAAGGAGGTGGGTGGGAGAGAAGTAATCATTATCCATTTGCTCAAATGCAAAGCTGTTAGCATACCAGACCAGCATTATTGATTCCATTGTTCTCATTCTTCGTTTACAATACATGTAAATCACTATTAGTCACAAATTATTCACCCTAACCTATAGGCTTATTAGGAATAAACTTCGCAAAATGCCTATTGAATTTAATGAGATGAATACATGTATTCAAATCTGATGGCACAAATTTCAGATTACCGATCTTTGTGTGTACTCAAAAATATACATGTACATTGTACATACACGTAGCCTACATCGCTCAATGAAAATATCCACAATGGGTAACATATAAGGTGACATACTGTAACAAAACTGAAGGTGACAATTGTTTTGACGAATTATGCATATGACCTTAGCGTAACAAGGATGAGTACCTGGTAATGAAGATTCCGTATAAAGTGAGCAACATAATAAAATGGTATAGACAGAAAGGCACATGTATAACGAATTGAACTGAGCCATGCATTCGTTTTGAAAATCTACAGTATATACAGTATTTGGGGGAAATTAATCTCTTTTCAGGTCTATGTCGTTTGATTTCGTAAACAACACGTCAATATACTCAAAATCAAGATCGAGATACTAGTATGTACATGTACATGTATACATGTATATAGGCCTATACAGTCTTTCATGTACAATGTATAGTGCATATGGCGTATCCACATCATAAATTTGTTTTTATCAATATGTGGAATGCGTGGAAAAATTATCATCTGTAACCTTGAAAAATTAGATTATCAAGCGATCGTTGCCTCTGTATACAAGTATACCTTAAATTTGAAATAATTATCATCGGCTGGGTTGTGCAATTACGTAAGAAACGTGTTAAGAAAACGAGGTAGGCTATTTTGTATGGAAATAGGAAATTAAAGTTCCAAAAGCTTGGCAAATTACAATTGCAACAGATACCCGCAAGCAGCCCAGTTTAAGGGGCCTGTGGCGGGGGTCATGAGACCAAAAGTACCTTAGTTCACAGTTTGAGCGAGTCAAGTTTCTCTCAAGTCACTCCACTGTCGAAACAGTCTAGGAAAGCACACGATTCTAAAACAACATGCAGCTCTTTTCTAAAACATCAGAATTTGTCTAACTTTCCATTGTCATTGCATGTGTTTGGAAGTAAACATGGTCACAAACGTGGTTATCAACAAAGGGCTTGTGATTCACAGCCAGATCATCACAGATAAAAGCAGTCAAATGAATTGCTGCCTCCAATAAAATTGATCCGTTTGCCAGCTGACAATTTATGACAAAACGTACACATTATAAGATGTATGACATTAAAGTTAACTTTTTAAGTTTCTTTACGCGGATGTGGCACGACAAAAAGGGGTTAGAAGCTCATTAACGTTTTTCAGCAATGATCAGTGAAACATGTTAAATTTAAATCTTTCTCTCTATACATGTACATAGGCTACATTGTACATCACTGTACTGTATGTGTGAGTATGAACCGGATAAACGTCGCGACGTTTTGCCCAAAAAATGTCTAGTTCACAATAGCATGCAGCTTTACTGTTCGGTTATAAGGTTCAGTATAGTTTATACAGACGTTTGACCGTCTCGATGGCCGGTGTTTGGTTATTAATTGGTTTGCTATTTTAAGTAGAGGTCAATAGATGACAAATTGACAATTAAGTTGGCGGTGGGTCAAGACCACTCGAGCGACCATGTTAGCTTCAAAGGCGTTGCACCACTGAACAATCAGGTTATAGTCAAAACTTGACAAACGTCCTAACGATTTCAAGTAGGCCTATTCAAGTAGGCCCGTTTCAGGAATTTCGTACTCGAAGTTGTTATAACATTTACATGTACCTGTAGACATCAATATCTGCACACATTTTTAAATTGTTTAAAAATACAAACCATTACTAATCAACTCAATACTAGGCGATTGAAAAAAAAAAGTAAATCACATCTGCATTTAGTCAATATTTGCATAAACGAATTTGCTTAGAAATTACCTCCTCACAAATACTTCGCGGTTTCCCCCCACCCCCTCTATATATAAGATAAGATTTTATCACGTGACGGCATGCCTCTAAAGACAAAAGACGAAAGGGTGCCCTTCATGTAGGAAATAGCCTCAACTTTCTGCAAGCAAATTATTGGCCACAGTCTAGCCTCTACAGCAGTCTCAAACTGGGTCTCACACTAGAATCTAGCCAGCAGGCAAACGAATACATTAAAATTAAACAATGAAATACGAAATTGGAGAAAATTCTAACTTCGAGATAAAATTAATCTTAGTATTTTTATGATAGAAATGAACGAGTTTCTGCGCGGAAAATATGCAAATCAACAACTTCCCACATTCCAGAAACCGTTGAGATTTCCACGGTTACGGGTATTCCTACTGTACTGTGCATATAAATGCATTCCTAGAATACTTCCGTTCTTTTTGTACATTTTTCTAGGATATTTTCAACTGATTACAACATGCATTCTGAAACATGCACGCTGAAATTACCAAAATTCTGTTAATTAACGCCTATTCCCCAATATCAGAAATACAGGATTATCGGTACATTATACAGTTTTACAGTCCCTTTAATTAATAAATTATTACTATTGATAAGTCGAATTTTTGACAAACGCTCCTACCCCATCCCAACAACTGAACTTAAACCAATTCCCTCTTTTTTCGAATGACAATTTAAAATGCAGACCACAAAACATGTCTAAAAATAAGCTAATATATTTGGCGTTAAATATGTCGTCAAATTTACCATTTATATAGCGTTAATCAAATTCTCTCGGCGTTTTCGCTACATACCCTGACATTTGAGCTATTACTAGGCTACTAATTCTGTAATATGTTTGGCAAGTTTAAACTGTACACTGTGTAGGCTTCCGTTTTCTGGAAAAATTAAATTCCTTCACATTTTTTGTGTGTCATCAGCTTGAAGCATTCTATAGGCAGAGAATGTTATAGCGACACGAGTTTTGTTGAAATAAAACAGAAATTTTACGGAATTATGAAAGTGTTCTCCTATAAATGCCTATAAGATACCGTTATTCGGGTGGTGACATTTAAATTTCCAGACTCAGTCAACATTTTCAAGCCGGATTAAGATAAGGGCTAGGATTAGGGGAAATCCCTGATGTATCTTATCGTTTTATTTCCTCCTATGCACAAGCACATGATCAACATACACGTAATGTACATTGTAGATTGCATTGGACTTATTTGAACCTGGCAGTTTAAAGTATCGCAGTTGTTGCTATTATTTCATTGGTTGCTGGAGACGCCCACGCCTGATGTCAGGAACGGACATGTATTTCGAAAACGGAATATAAATACCATACGCTAGGCTGATTATATTCATTTAGTCAGCCACTTTGATTGAGAAGGGTCAATAGGCCTATACACTTAATTGGTTGCTACACGTCGATTTCCTGACTTTGGTAAGTCGAAATTAGATTCACGATGGTGAATAATGAATTATGATGTTTAGGACTTAATTTCCATTTTCAAGTATTCAATTAACTAAATATAAGCTAGAAACAGAAATGTTTTATAAACTAAGAAAAAACCTTGTAATATCCTCAAAGCTATTCTTTAACTTGCTGTGTTAAACACCAACAACATCTTACATAGAATTCCTGTTCTAGACCAAATATTAAACATAAGTATGGTGTATTTATACCACTATACGGACATGAAGGGTCTTCAAGGGATCCTGCGTACTGGCGTGATTCGACAGTCCACTTCCTCCAACTATGACGCCACATTCGGGAATGGAGTTTACTTGACTGCCATGCCTCCGCAAGTAGGCAAAACTAGGATCCTTAAAAACAACTATGACAATGCCAGGAGCGTCGCCCTCAATCCCCATTTGGGTGCAAAGGTTTCCTATTTCTTCAAATTCGATTCTGCCCAACTGCATGGAGTTAGCAAAGTAGCTGCAAAACGAGACGTCTGGCTCTTTCGTGGTGAAATCCCGCTTAATCACGTGACTTACGAAATTGGGATAACCGACGGTTGTGAGGAGTATCAAGTCCAATACGATGATTATGGAAATGTCACACAGTTGCAATTAATGCGTTAAAACGGTGTATCAAGGCAATCTGTACTGCTACTACAATGTAGCAACTGAAATTTGATCTAATGCAAAATACGCTTATTCAATCAACTCTTGAACTTTACTAATTAAGCGCTAATAACAAGAAATCATGTTTGTTATTTTGAATTAAGCCAAACTGTAACGATATTGGCAAATAAAATTCGATGTTTAATACAATGCATTAAGGGATTGATTTAAGGCAATCAAATTACTTATGCTATTACATGTATATTTGAAATAAAATACATTGCAGGATTATTCTTTTTTATATTCCTAAATGGAGATTCAAACACCAAAGCCCGTGTCCAGGAGTTGAAAATGTGATGGCAAGAGTATATTGCTGGATTTGTATAATTTCTAACATTTTTCCCCGTTTGTATGTTCCAGAATGGGGGCAGTTTTAATAAGGCAACACCAACACCCCCTTTCTCATGCAAACTCCGTATTTGCGCTACTAACGAGAAGCACATTCTATTACCTTTGTGGGCGTCATATTTTGCTTTTTGGTTTGTTTCTTGGCATTACACTTGCGCCATTCCAACCAACAATTGATGAGCCGTTGATGTGCAGATCATGAGTCACTCGAGTGAACCGACTCAAGCGTCAGGCCATGATCATGGTCAAGCTAACGACCAGCTGCAATACCCCCTTGCTCCCAGCCAGAGGCCCAGAAATTCCATCCGGATCAGATTGCCTATATCAGATCAGTCATAGCAAGTAGAGAAGCAGTGAATGCAGTTGAGCAATTTGCTCAGGAAATTGGCAATTATCAGTTCTGAAATCATCACAGTAATCCTGCAGGTGTGAACACGAAAAGCAAACTAGGAAAACGTTGGCGGTAAGCAATTAACTTTTATCAGGTTCTGTGGAATCTAACTAAAGGAGCTAAAAGAAGAAGCCGTGTAAATCAGCCACGCCCCAGCATCAATGTTTAGCGTCAACATCTGCATGTTTAGGCATGTCTTAAATTCGCTTGAAATGACGATAATCAATGTGAACGTCATAGTCGAACATTTTTAAATAACGAGATCATAAATAATTAATTTTAGCCTGTTTTTATGGGAACATTAATTCCATTTTTAAATAGCCTACTCATAATTTCCCTGTTATTGCTTTTTTTTTACAAGTATACGATTTGTAAATAACGAAGGGAATTTTCGTTAGCCTGTATTTTCATGAAATGCTGAAGAACTAATCATTAAAGAACGAAAGATTGTGAAAAATACGGCATAAAAATTTACACATACTAAAACCACTGATCCCAACAAATGGCCGCTCCCTAAAAGTGTAAATGCACCCTTTGTCTCTGGGCCCCAGTTTTAACCTGGCATTGGGTATGATAGGTCCCCGCACGGTGTACCCCCTCTCATTGGCCTGCCAGAACGTCATGTAGATTTTTTTGTCAAGTATCTGAGTATTTACAGTAAAAACTCGGTTTAAACCGAGGTAGCCGGGACCGTAACTATTATATCTCGGATAATCAAAAGTATCGTTAATAAATAGGTGCAACTGCATTTTGTACAGTATAAGCTTTTTAAATACATGTACACAGTAAATACGTAATAGGCCTATGTAAAAATCTCCAAGCAGCCCAATACACCTTAATTTTCTCACCCCTTGTACATTGTAGTTCAATTCAATGCTTATCTGCCCGAGACCTTGGTTGATCCAATTGCTTCTCCTCGGTTAGCTTGGATAGCTTGTCCACGTATCGTGTCTGGTATTTATTGAACTGGGCATTCATTTGTTGTTTAAAAATGATCCTGTAGCAATGATTTTAACCGTTGAAATTTCTATTCAATTATACAGAAAATGGTGATGCTTTACCACTATACAGACATTGATGGTCTAGAAGCCATCTTGGAGAGCGGGGTGATCAGAAGCTTCCGCGGTCATTACGGACGTGGTGTCTATTTGACAGCTATTCGACCTAGGGCAGGAAGTTACAGAATTTTACAAAATAATTACGACGATGACAGGATTATCGACTTTAACCCACGCATAGTGCACAAAGCATCTTATTTTGTAAAAATACACTCGGACGAGCTGAACGGCCTGAAAAAAATAGATTTCCTGAGCAATCGCAGTGTGTTTCTGAACAACAGGGATATCTATCTCAACGTCGTGAATTACGAAATTGGAGAGACACCCATTCTTAAATGGTCGCGTTGTTTCTATGACTACGAAGGTTTCCCAAAATCAAACGGATTGCTAGATGACTAAAATCTTCAGTTTTCCAAATCCCAACCTGCGTGATTTCCCCATGTCCGCTATTTCCGTTATGCACTCTTTGTTGCGCTTCATCTGAAGGAAGTTGTCTTTTAAAGTTCCTCGAAATGTGAATTTGCACTGGAATTTCGTCTGTGTTACGTAATAGGCTGTACAACAATGCATTTCTACACATTAAAAAATAAAAAAATAAATTGTGGTCACAAGCTTAATTTGTTCCGATGTTGGACGCATGCGCATACGGTTTACTGACATTTTAAACTGGAATACTTCATAGCTCTTTTACAACGAGTATATTGGGCCTGTGTGATGCAGTTTCCCTATATTAGATCCGGCCGGACTAGTATAAACAGGCGTTACCGAAAAACCCTTGGTATGACGTTGTGAGCGTCTCTAGTTGCTTATTGGTTCGTTTGGTATTGCCCCACGAAGCCTGAACCAACCACTTTTAAAACCGTAGATGAACAATCCATTCCATTATAGCAGGGAGGGGGAGCTCGAAGTGGTCAGGCAGGCCGTAACTGTCATTTAGTCATTCCTAATACTCAGGCTCAAAAAGTCATTCGGCAGTCTGCGCAGCCCATCGTTTGAAATTGTACATCAGTTCTGAAATCTTCAGCCTGCATCCAGCAGTAAGTATTTTTCTTTTCTCAGAGAAATATTAAGTTGATTACCGTACGGTAACGGACGTGAAAAATAGCCAACCAAACGAATTCATAGATGTAATTTATCCGCGAAAGAATTTAATGTGATTTCTTTAATTAATGGAGCCTATTAATTTGTTGTTAAAGTATCGTGCAGCAATCATTTTATTATTTTCTTACAGAAAATGGTCATGTTATATCACTACACCGATATTGATGGATTGGAATCAATCCTGGATTGCGGGGTGATAAAAAGCTACCGCTGTCGTTACGGATATGGCGTCTATTTGACAGCCATGCGACCGAGCGCCGGAAAATACCGAATTTTAAGAAATAATTACGTCGCTGACTGGAACGGTTCCCACAACATCTTCTTTAGCCCACGCGTGGCGGATCGCTGGTCCCACTTCATTAAAATTCACTCCGATGAGCTCATGCACTTGGAAAAACTGGATTTCCCGCGGAAACGCAGTGTGTTTCTTCACCACGATGATATTTATCTCAGCGAAGTGAATTTTGCCTTTGGAGTAACACCGGTCCTGAAATGGGCTCAGTGCTTGTACGATCGCCATGGCAGTCCGGAATTCGACGGCTTGGTGGAGGACTCCGACTAAAATCTACAGGTTTTCTAGATCACAGAAACTTGCGTGATTTCTAAGGTCAACTGCTTCCGTTATGCACCATTTGTTGCGCTTCATCATGAAGTAAGCTGTTTCAAAATAAAATTCCTTAGTTCCTAGAAATGTAACTTTGCACTTGAGTTTTTGTTGTTGTCCTGCAAGCTTTGTGTTTACTGATATTTGAAACTGGCGTACTGAACTGTTTATGTCAAGCAGTGTGTTGTACATTATCCATATGGTTGCCCTACATCAGTTTGTAGGGTCAGAAAGGTCCTTGGAGTTGTAAAGGAGTTATAATTTTCAGTTCTATAATTTTTTACCTGTTGTATGTGTATTTCTTTGATGGTGGAATAAACCCTGCACACGTTGATAGGCCTACTTCTTTCCTGTCGTATTTACTCCGCGCAGTTAAAAAGGTAAACATTGTTACACCAAATCTGGAAGACCTGGAATTGCTTGGGAAACTTCTGACTCAGTGACTCGAGACATGGCAGGGACAAGTGGTTTATTTAAGAGTAAGGGAAATTCAATATATCAGTATTATCATTTGCTTCAGCGTTAAGGTGACAAGGTGTCTACTGGCATAGGATGTCATGAAGAAGTCATTAATAAAATTCAGTTCATTGTATTCACATTACGTACGTGAAATTGTTTGCCTTTGACCGGGCATTACTAGGCCTTTCGTCCAAATTCGCCTCCAAGGAATTCGCAGGGATTTCCATCGGTTTGTCAATTAACAATTTTTTTGTCTAATGATCAGTGCCACTTAGATAAAGGCATGTAAAGTAATGCTTTGGCAGGTCGAAATTCAGTTTTTTTTATTCCTGTGGGAACCACAGGAAAGAGGCCCATATCAGGCTTTACGACAGGAAGTCTGCTTCCTCGAGGTATAAGCGTATTGTGCCTGTTAACGTGTGAAACGGCCCTTTGAATTTTTGAGTTATTTATGATTCAGTTGACACATTTTACGCCCTTTGATGATGTCCGATGAGACAAACAGAAAATAAAGTTTCAACCTCCTAATCGTGCTCTTATTTAACGTTTCTCTTTTCATGAAAAAAATAAAAATTAAAAATGCATTAAAAGAATGGAACATAGGCCTAAGTTTCAAGGTTACAGTTATTGTTGAACTATTTGCTATATACGCCCACGCCTATGATTGTTTTCTAAACATAGTTTGATGATTCAATAACGTTATGCATTAAGTCCAATGTATAGTATACCAGCCGTACTGTCCGCCATTACTCTGCTTTGCGTGGGTGTTTTTGCAAGTTGTGAAAATCCGTTTGCAGCCACCCAAGATGGACGTAGTGGAATTGTCAGGATTTTTAGACTCCTTCCCCCCCCCCCTCCCTGCATAAGTCTGGTCCGATTTTGAAAAACCCTTGGCCATTTAACAAAATACATAATATTAATTTTATTTTATTTGTAAGCTTCGGATCGATACCGGAATATCAATTAGTTTCAGTTTTTCATTTAGGCCTTTCCATAAACTCGAAATTCCAACTGAAACACTGTACGTTAGATTTCCTCTGTCGTACAGTGTCCTGGTTTTTGCAAAGCCTTCCCTCACTATCCCCCTGACGTCCTTTATGGATGGCCGCTTTGAGTGCAAAGGCATTTTACTAGTTCAAATTCGATTTCATCCAACCGTAATGAGTTGACAAATTATGCAAAATAATCGCTAAATCCTAAACGAGACGTCAGGTTCTTTCTTAACGATGTTTATTAATCATAAGGCCATCAACACCAAATCAATTACGATGGGTATGTGTCATCAAGGTTAATTCGAATCAATGTTGGCAATCAATTTCTGATATTTAAATAATACCAAATGGAAATGGCTAAGCATTAATAAAATGTTTGAAAATGCAATTTTTACCATGTGCCAAATTACTCATTTCTTTTACTATGTACATTTTCAGTTTATGACGTTCATCTTAATATTAAGCACTTGACCTGATATACATTACGTACATGTAAGCAGAACATAGTTAATACTATCCATCAGATGAGTAATGAAAGCAATGGCAAGTTTGCTTGGATAGTTGTTTTTAGCCCGTTAAATTAACAGTAGAACCAAAGGAATATTCTTCAATAATTTAAGCTCACACATATTGAAGTGCATCAGAAAACATTTATTTGAAATTAAATCACATTTACACAGACATTTTCACTGAAAACGTGGTGTTCTTTGGTTTCGAGAAATATAAATTAAAAATATACAAGTAAGCATGGCAACATAATTATCCGTCACTAAGTGAAGACAGGCTAACGAAAGCATAGTTCTTTAGTCGCTTAGTCCACTTCTTCAACAGTAGGTCCCTGCCTATTGCCAGATGGTTTTCCACCGAAGTCGCCTTGGGGCTGACCGCCCTGGTGCAGCTTCATCATGATGGGTGCGCACTCCTTCTGCACCTCCTGGAGCTTGGCTTCGAACTCGTCTTTCTCGGCAAGTGTGTTATTGTCCATCCAACTGACCACTGTTTCGCAAACCCGTTTCACCTTGTCCTTGTCAGATTGGGGCAGCTTGTCACCAGCGTCTTCCACTGCCTGTTTGACGCTGTACACGTAGCTCTCCAGGCCGTTCTTGGCTGCCACTCTCTCTCTCTGTTTGTCATCTTCTGCCTTGTACTTCTCAGCATCTGACAACATCCGGTCGATCTCCTCTTTGGACAGCCTTCCCTTGTCGTTTGTGATGGTGATGGTGTTGGTGCGACCGCT